>RJWK010045874.1:0-17845 GCA_004363435.1 Platanista minor
CCAATCAACCCAAATGCATTATTTAAGTATAAAGAGGATTTAAATAAATAGCTTATATTAGTGAAAAATCCATGAGTGGGGCTTCCCTGTTGGCGCAGTGGTTGAGAGTCCGCCTGCCGATGCAGGGGACACGGGTTGGTGTCCCGGTCCGGGAGGTTCCCACATGCCGCGGAGCGGCTGGGCCCGTGAGCCATGGCCGCTGAGCCTGCGCGTCCAGAGCCTGTGCTCCGCAACGGGAAAGGCCACAACAGTGAGAGGCCCGCCTACCGCAGAAAAAAAAAAAAAAAAAAAAAATCCATGAGTGGATCTGATTTTGATGTGATTGGATTCAGGAGCTCAAATGACTTCATCAGAAGGAGGTTTTCATTTCTTTGCTCTCTTTTCCTCTATGCTGACTCCATTCACATGCAGGCTTTCTACCTTGTGATGGTAAAATTGCAGACGTAGGTCAGGATCATATGTTCTCAATCTTCCTGTAACTACTCTTTAGCCTGCCATCCAAAACCAGAGTAAGGATAATTCTGCCTTTATATGACAAACTTCAACTATGATGTCTCTCCTTGAGACTTTTTCTTTTCAGAGTGATCTCTCCATTCTTTACACCTGTCCATAGGGATTATATGGACATAAAGAGTCCTTTATGTCTAGTGCTTACTAAACATTTCTTGAGTGGACAAATGAATGAATGAGTGAATGAACAAATTTTTCCAAGCTGATATATGAATCATTTGGGGGTCAAATTTAGTTTTGCATAACTGAAAGGTTCATGCTCTTTTCACTCTCTTGTCACTACTCTATATATGGTTACATAGTAGGCAAGTAAAAGCAGCAGCAAAAAGTCACAACGCAGTGCATCAGGAGCTGTAATAAAGGGCACGACAAAGCTTGTGAATACCTTCACTTGAAGGCCTTAATTAAATACTTGAGAAGTTTTGTGACCAGAGTATGTCATTTACTATAGACTAGTAACAGATGGCGTTGGGTAAATTTATAGGTAAATTGGAAGAAAAAGTGTTTACAAAGTTACATTTTCATCAGGTTTTTATGCTTTTAAATTTATTTCCGCAATGAAATGAGCAGTACTCAAACTATAGTACAGTGAATAGTGCCTTCTATTAATGTTTTTGTTCATTTCCTCTGATTTCCTTTTTTTTAAAAGATAAAGCTGTACTGAAATTATAGCTAGTTCTGGAGTTATGGTAAGAGCCTCAAAGAAGAGAGTCCATCGTGTTACAGTGCTGTGAATGAGGAAGCACAAGTTACTATGGGGACCCCTTACAGAGTCTGGGGCAAGTGGGGTTAGAGAAGATGTTTTAGAGGAGCTGGTAGCTGATTGCTGAAGAATTTACAGACATTAGACAGGTAAAGAAAGGGACCAACTCATCGTTATGACTGATTTATAGTCCTAGTATGGAATTAAGAAAAACGACCCTGGGATTTTACTTCATGTCCTTCCTGACATATCTTGGAATAAACAAGCTCTGCTTGGTTTCATTGGTGTAAATGATATCTGGTTGACTGGCCAGCATGCCTTCCTCTGGTAACAGCACAGATGTAGAAAACAGCCTACATCACCTGGGGACCCCAAAAACCTGCCTGTGCCCAGGCTCCACCATAGACCAATGAAATGAGAATCCCTGGGGCTGGGGCTAGAACAGTGGTGTGTGTATCTTTTACAGAGTAACCCTTTTATTTTGAGATGATTGTAGATTGACAAGCAGTCAAAAATAATCCAGAAATTAGGTGGGTGACTCAATCTAGACCTATGAGACTCAGTCTTAGGACTTTTTATGGTACCACTGTGAGGACCATAATTTCTTCTCTCTTAGGAGTGCTAAGCTGGCTGGTTGGAAGCCTGGTGTGGGTGGCCATCTTTGCACCATTTGCCGAATGTTTGACTGAGATGAATGCTGATGTAGAGGAATGCAGATATGAACAATAGAGAGAGAGGCAGAATAATGATTGCATAATTGAAGGACCTGTATCCAGCTGTGCCTGCTGAAGCAAGCTCAGTGTTTGGAATTTTTACATATGCAAGCCCGTACATTTCTCATTATACTTAAGCCAGTTGAATCGGGTTCTGGTCATATGTAGCCAACATGTCCTGCTCAATACATTTGATTACTTTGGATGTGGTCTTAACCCAGTTTAATACTCAAGAATGCAATAATAATTAACACATTTTTATTCTGCTAATTGAGAGAATACAGGTCTCAAAGAAATGGGACACTTCCTGGAAGCCTGGACTGGACAGAACAGTGGAAAGAGCTTGGTTGTCAGGGTCATAGCAGGGGCATTTGAACTTCAACTCCATCACTTATTTTAGTGTGACTTTGGGCAAATCATTTAATAACTGCAGATTTGTTTTTGAAAAAAGGTGGCTCAATGCATCATATTTATGATCTGAGTTTCTGTGAATAATCTGTGAATATCATAAGATCAATTAATAGCATATTAATAGCACTGCCTTTAGCGTTCATTCACTTATCAAGGAGTTTCAGTACCCAGAAAGAAGCCCTCAAGAACTGTTGGAAGATCTCCTGGGGTATAGTACACCAGCTTACAGAGAGGTCCTTTTGTGGATACTGAAACACCCCAAATGGACCGAAGGTAAGAAGTAACAAGTGGTGGGATAAGCAAGGACTGTATACTGTCTCAAACAGTACAGCTTAAGCTGAAATATTTTACAGAAATTTTAGTACACCAGATAATTTAATCTTTATTATACCTCGCTCTTCTAAACAACAATAATTAACTGGGCTTTACTGAGTACTTATCCTAGGCCAAGCTCTGTAAATTAGTCCTTTATATCAACTAATTCATTTAATCTTTGTGACAATGTACATCATATTATTATATGTTATTAGTCCAATTTCACAGATGGAGTCTCAGAAAGGTTAAGCAACTTGTCCAAAGCTATATAGCTAATGAGTGGCAGAGCTGGAATATCAATCCAGGCACCTGATTCCCAAGGTTCCCAAGGTCGTGCTCTCAAGCTCTGTACCATATTCCTCGCCTAGGATTCTCGTATGGTTTCATGGAGCTCGTTTTGCTTGGGTTGATAGCAGGGTATTGTGGACATTAACATGCACCATTTTTCTTCAGTGGCTGAAGCTTCTTTTCTGTGTCAGAACGGTCAAGTCTGGCTCCTTTAAGAATCTTCTTCAAGGAGACTCCTTAGGCACACACACACGCAGAAAGGTTTCTAGGGAAGGTGAGTGTTGTGATCAGTCCTACCTGTTGATTACACATGATCTGTCATGTCTGAATCTCAAGCCTGGGTCCAGTTGGAGTCCTTGCTAAGCGATTTATGGGTATTGGGTGGAGAAGGAACATGTATCAGTATCTACACTGAGCCCAGATAAGCCTCTTTTCAAACTGATAAATAAAAAGTATAGGGGAAATATCTTATTAACTGGGTTTATAGAGATGTCACCCATTCACTTGTAATGCTAGCAATTTCTGGTCTTGACTGCTGTTTTCCTAAGTATGAACACAGGCCAAACCTTTCTGATTAACTCTGTGATTAACTAGTTGATCCTGGTCTTTTTCTGTGTGGAAATGTGTTATGTGTGGATATTCACTAGTGCCTAGAAACACAGCTGAAAGTTGATGGAGGCTTTGCTTCGCCCCTCGGCATGCCGTTCCACATCTATTTAAACCATACTACCTTACACGATCTTACCTCGTCAGCAAAGTCTGCTGTAACCTTTCTAGCTGCGAGGCATTTTTCCCTCTCCCCTTAGAAACGACTGTAGCCTAATTAGGGTTTGTAGCTTAATCAGGGTTTCTCAAGCTCAGCACTGTAGATATTTGGGCTGGATAAGTCTTTGCAATGCTTCCAAGGATGTTTAGCTGTGCCTCTGGCTTCTATCCACTAGATGCCAGTAGCACACCCCTTGCCCTACCCCCTCCCCACCCTCTACTCCCATCACTAACTGCCTCCAGTTGTGACCATCAGAAATGCCTCCAGATGTTGCCAAATGTCCTGGGGGAGCAAAATGGCCACTGGTTGGGACCTCTGGCCTATGCCCAAAAAATTTAGTTTAAAAGGTTCTGTCACGTACCTATAATTCTCTAGTCCTCATTCACATTTCCTCAACAAGATGGCAGATCTCTGAGTCAGAAATTGTGCATTATTCTATGCCTCTGTTCTTCCAAATGTGAAGACGAAGAGAAAAGGGAGGTCAAGTATCTCAGTATCTGTTGAGTGCCAACTTGTGGCTGAACTTTTCTAAGTGCTTTGCATATGCCATTTCATCAATCCATTCTAGAAGTATTTATTGAATGCCTACTTACTGTATGATTCTTGAGAGGTGACATTCAAATTCTGGCTCATCTGCTTAGCGTGACCTTGGGTAACACTTCATCTCTCAATGTCTCAGTTTCTCTGCCTGTGAAATGGGGCAATAATATCACCCATCCCATGAGGTTATGAGGATTACATGGATTGAAATGTGCAGAATATTTAGAACAGGATCTGGCCCATGTAAGTGTTCTGCTGAGCATTAACTATCTCTGTTACTACATGTCCAGCCTGGATTTGGTGAGAACAAGGGGTCTTGTTCTCATGGATCTGATACTCTAATGTGGTCTTACACAACCCTCATAAAAACTATCTTCAGTATAACTGGGCCCCATTTCACAGGTAGGGAAAGTGCAGCTCAGTGAGAGGAAGTAAATTGCCCAAGGTCACACAGCTACTAGGTCTCAGGGCAAGACGTGAACTCAGCTGTCTCCGGCAACAAAGCTACACTGAGTATTTAATAGGTTCTCAATGTACTTGCCGATATCTAGACTGAAAAGGAAATTATTTTCCCCTTTCCTTTATTCTTTCCTCTTTTTGTTTTTGTTTTCTCTTTCTTTTCTAAAGACTCTTGAAACCATCCTCCTAAGTTTTTATAAGTATATTTCACTTCCCATTTCACATTTGGGTATTTATTTCACTTGTGACCACCCTGCTATCTCTGCTGTTGAATCAGTCCCCGTCTTTAGATATATGAGATTTCATTGCAAATGAAATGTCCACAGTGATTCATCTTTGCAGCAAATGGGTAATGTGTACTTTGGGTTTTAAAAATAGAGATGAGTCAAGAAAATCATATGTTTCCTGTTTTAAAAAAAACTTTTCAAAGATTTGGGTGCCCCTCCACCTCTTACCATCAGATTAAACATGGTGACCATAATTGGGGTACACATCCAAAGAGAGCCTAAGATAGTTCATTCCTTTCCAATTTTAACATTTAGAAAGACTATTTATCAAAATAATAATTTCAGCTATTTCTAACCATTTTTCACGTCAGCTCAGGGACTCTCCTGTGTGTCAATATTCGCCATCCGGGGTGTATCACCACGTGGAATGTGGTGGGTGGTTGGAGGATCCTGTACTCTTCCTTGCTCTGTCTCTGGACGTGGGTAGCTGAGACACTCAGATCATGGACAAGGGCTGCCCTCTTGCTAAATGACTCTTGTGTTAGTATTTCCCTGGGACTGCGCCCATGTGTATTTACGTGTGTTCCACTTCATAGTGGGTGTGACAGAAGAGCAGCAGCCAGGCTGGTTAGGCTGCAATCTGGAAGGTTGGAGAAAAAAAAGCTCTGTGTTTTGCACCTCTCCACTCAGTGCTTCAGCGGGAAGAACAGCCTGTTCGCTGTTACAGGTTCCTTGTCCTTGGCTCACACTGATGGCAATGAGACATTGATTTTCAGGTTAATTGGAAATAGTTTTGCCTATTTGAATGACATCTTATCAAAATGCATCCTGAAAGAACACACTGGGCAAAATCTTTGCTCTTTTGAGGTGAAGGTAAAAGAGATGAAGTTTTCAGAAATTTCCTTGAGTTAAAAACTAGGCTATATATTTGCAATTTCATTTTTGTTTGGAAAAAAGACTTGGTGTGCAGGTCTTGCAGGTCTATCTTTGTGAACAAAAAGCATATCCAGAAGAGAAAAGAAGGAAGGAAAGAAAGAAGAAAGAAAGGGTGAGAGGAAGAATGACTGAATGACACTAAAGACCAAACTTGGCAGCAGCATTATTTCTAGAAGACTTCTATCTCCTCTCAGGACTGGTCGCCACTCATACTCAGGACTCTGAAATATCCTCTTGGTTCTCTGTGTGTCCCTGTCTGCTTCATTCCTCGTGCTGACTGTCAGGTTTGGAAAGTCACACCTTAATTCCAAGTCACGCTTCTAAGTCCTGGTCCCCAGATCTGCCCTCCCTTTCATCCCAGGATGGATGGTGTCTTCAAGCAGGTGTGTCCCAGTGCAGTATGGCAGCTACCGTGTGACACGGTGGTTCAGTTATGCCTTTACTCACATCCCATGATATAAATTCTTTAAGGTGGTCTGTCAGCTGCCAAAACTGTTGAGAGAAGAGACAGGCAGTATTGTCCCTACCCCACCTCACGTGGAGAAAACATAATCCTGTCTCTGTCTTTACCCTGCCAAGTCTCAGCATGTATTTGGCACATTTGATATGTTTACTATCAGTTGACAACATGAATGATTCTGAATTCCCTACTTCACACTCACACACACACACACACACACACACACACACACACAGAACACAGTTAAATACACCAAGAAAATACCAAATTTCCAATTGTGAGCAGTCAGTTCTATGAGAAAGACACTAATATTTAAGATTCAGAAACTTCAGGAGGCTGATTTAGAGACAATACCAACTTGCTCTGCTTCAGGAGATATAGGACACTGCTAGAAGGAGTTACTAGAGATTGGCAATGAGCAAGACATTCACAGGGGTGGATGGCTCACCAGTGACAAGCATCTTGCACTGACTCTGAATCTGCACTTTATTTTCCCATGCCTGTGTCTTTGATGCATCTTTCTTCTCTTGAATTGCCCTTTAGAGATCCAGGTGAAATTCAGTTTCCCCCCAAGATGTTTTCCCAATAGTTGTGTCTGTCCCTTCACAGAACCACCACTGACTGCATTTTGAGTTGCTTCTGTGTTGATTGCAATGCCCTTCTCCAGACTTTTGTGTATTTGACACGTTAGACTTGAGTTGAGAGGCTAGGTCTCATTTGCTTTTCACAGAATCCCATTGCCTAGGACAATGACAAGAGTCATGGCTGCTCCATAAATATTTAAGGGATAAATGGAATGAGTGTCTTGATGTTATATTTTAAGTGTGAGGGATCAGGATGTAGGTAAAGAACCTGAACATTGACACTCAGAAGATTTGGATTCAAGTTCATGTTCTACCTCTTACCAGCTCTGTGATTTAGGGGTGGAGGGAGATCATTTAAGTCTTTCCCCAGAAAAACTGAGGGTACTCATGCTCAGCTGTGACCTCCCTAGGATTATGTGAACTGTATAAATTGATGGAGGTATTGCAGTTTTTCAACTGAACGTTGTCAAGAGACTTTTGTTAATACTTGAGTTAATACTCAATACTCAGTAGGCCTCCCTGCCTCCCATTTTTCTCCTCTTCCTCATTATTCTAATGCTAACAAGAATTTGGTCTTTGGTATAAGAAAGTGCTACGAGTCTGACAGCGAGTGCATGATGGATTCGTGAATAGCTGGATTAGTTCCTGTTTTCTCCCTGACTCACGATTCCACCGTGGCCACTGAGACTTGGGTGTGAGAGAGCAGGTTTGGGCTATGGGTGCATGCAGTGCCTGTGAAAGAGGAATACAAACACGATACGTACGTACAGGGATAGAACTTACAATATTGAGCTTCCAATGCGCTACCCTTTGCGTAAACAATTTAACCAGTCATACAGCTCCGTAATTCTGCTGGTCCTCAACGTGGTCTTGACTTAATCAATTATTAAACTCATGGAATAATTCCTTTTTGTGATTGCCAGAGTATTGACTTTCTTTTTTTTCTGGTTTGGAAAAGACTAGGTATAGCTTCTCCACAGGGTATTTTTGAGAAACAAAAGGAATAATAAAGTGCTAAAAATAATTGTTGAATGAGTGAACCCCCAGTTAACCACAGCAT
This sequence comes from Platanista minor, assembly GCA_004363435.1. Classification (NCBI taxonomy): domain Eukaryota; kingdom Metazoa; phylum Chordata; class Mammalia; order Artiodactyla; family Platanistidae; genus Platanista; species Platanista minor. Next base: position 7,973 of record RJWK010045874.1, read on the forward strand.
CAGGGGCCCTTTATCACTGGAGAGATTATTCTGTGACATTCCTTTTCAAGAGTAATACTGGTAACCTCTAAGTTGGAACAGAAAGGGATGAAAACTCAGAAATAAACATCTTCACAGAATCCACATACCTAGGATTTTTCAGTGTACATTAGGCCTTATCAGTACTGTTATGTTTTATGATGTTTGCAGCAGTGATTTTTAAAAAATCTAGTTTTAAAAATAGAAATCCAAAGACAGAGGGCAGAGGAAGAACTCTCCATTGCATCAGTATGAACATTTTTATGGGATTTTTTTTTTTTTTTTCTTTTGGCTTCCTGATCTCTTTGAAAACGCTCTTCTCTCTACTTATGGGGAAAAAATACACCTACTAACAGCCTGGAGGAATTATGCAGTGTGCTTTGCACAACTCCCTGTGGCCTCAGGTAACAATGTAAATGAACCTCATTAGACAATTTTTTTTTTCACTGTGCATATGAGAAAATTATTTTTAAATGGTTTTTTTTTTTTTTCTTTTGGATTCAGTAAAACTGCTCTCCTTGAATGAAGAGGAGCCACGTGAGAAGGAATTAGGGCATGTTACGATTCAGCTATTTGAGTTAGATGTAAAAAAGAAAAAAACATTTGGCATTTCTGAGGTGGAAAAAGCTAGGTCTTCCTTCTCAGGAATCTCAAAAATAACTGCTGAAAACCCTCACACTTTCCAAGAGAAGCTTCTTTAATAGTGATGTGTAACTAAAAATAGGGAGATTATAATGGAAGTCAGTGTGCATGTGTGTAAAATCCCAGAGCAGCACAGGAGGTGTGGACTGGAAACTCAGGGTCTGACTTTAAATTTGTCGGCAGATTTAAATCTGTTGGCTGGAAACTCAGGGTTTGTAACTTTAAATTTATTGGTAGATTTAAATCTGTTGGCTGGGAGAGCATTTAACCCTGAGTCAACTGTGTTCATTACCTGCAGAATGGAGATCTCAAAGAAGTCTCAGTGAAATGTACTTTAGGTTTATCATTTGGCTTTGAAGAAAAACCCACTAGCTGCACAAAGGAGTGACCATAATCTTCTTAAAGAACTGTGGAAAGCTTGGCCCCTGGCAGTGGTAGCTTAGAACAATGTCATGCATTCCTGAAATGCCAGAGACCTCATCTTTGGGAGCACTTGTTTCAAGACCCGAGATCTTAATTGTGGTTGAACCTTGAGAAAGCCGCTAACCCAACATGACTGGTCTTCTAATGAGAACAGCAATGCATACTCCATCACAAAAAAGAATGTATGAAAAAAACACTGTTCCAAAATAACTGTGGTGCCAGGGACTGGGAGAAGCGGGGTGGAGCAGAGCAGTTTAATGCATACAGGGCTTCCTTTGCGGGCGATTAAAAACATTTTGGAACGAGATAGAGGTGGTGGTAGCGCAACATTGTGAATGTACTAAATGCCGAGGAACCGTTCACTTTAAAGTGGTTAATTTTATGTTATGGGAATTTCACCTCTGTAAAAGAAAAATACGTTTGTAATTCAAGACAGAAGGAGCTCACTCAGTGCAAGCATCGTTGCATCACCGTTGGCAGATAGGTGTAAGGGTCTTTTAATGATTTTAGATGGAATGGCTGCTGTTTTATATTTCTATTTGTTCAAAAAGAAGGCATTCGTAGTGTTCATTGGAAAAGATGCATGGCTGAGCTACAAGTGACATCTAGACATTTGGAAGAGGAGTTATGATTTTGAAAAACTGGTCCTTTTACAAACCAATGTAATAATTGTTTTCTGACTGATTTTAGTTGGCAGAAATGGGACTTAGCAGAGAGAGGGAACAAATGGGTGAGTTACAGCACGACTGCGTGGGGCTGGAAACTTGACCTTCCTTGTATTGATGACACACAGCCCTGCCGAAGCATCTTGACTCATCCACATCTCAAAAAGTGCCCATTTGAAAGGAATGTGGACTCAGGAAGAATTTAGTATGACTGAAAATTGATAAAAGAGAGTTCAAGCACCTTGCCCTACCTGAGGGAGCATATTCACCTTGCTGTAAACCACCCTTTTCCTAGGGCGCCATCAGCCTTTTGTATTTTCCAGTTCCCCTCCTTTCTCGTGTCTACCCCCAAGCCCTTAAGTAAAATGGTTAATTTCCTCTTGAATCTCTTCCTTATTTCTTGCTTCCGTCGTCCTTGCATGTTTAGGTGAAAACATTCTGGATGAGAAATGTCATATCAGGTCAGGACCAGTCAAGGACCCAATTCCTGCAAATACGTCATTTGTTTCTAATCTAATGATGAGGCTCACACCCAGAATACCATCAATTGCTGTATTTCTCTCCAGGTGGAGCTCCATACTCTTGGGTGCCAGATGATTAAGCCTCTCTTCTAGCAGGGGTTGGAAGCAGCTGCTTCCATATCAAACCTCTTTTTCTCTCAGCCAGTTGCGGGAGAGTCTACACCCAGCTGTGATGCGAGGTGCCCACTGGCAGCTCTCATCTCTACCGACAGCCTTTCATCTCGATTCTCTATAAACCTTTCTTAATATCTGCTTGTTAAGCCTGACAGAATGGCATTAGAACAAAGCTAACCTGGCTGCTGAAATGCTGGCAGCATCATCTGTCAGGGCTTTTTGCTTCTTCCTTTGATAAAGTTTTGCCCAGCTATTATTGTGGAGGCCTTGTTGGAGGGTGCTGAGACCTGGGAGCAGAAAGGCATCCATCTGTTGCAGAAAGCTCAAAGGGTAATGTGGTCCTGGGGTGTATCTTGAGTTGAGTCATCTATTTCTTCTCTCAAATTATTCCTCGTGAATACCAAATCCACCCTCCCCATCTCTGTTATGTAAGTACTTCAGAAACCTTTCAAAATAAAACTTTCAACCATGCTTGTTCTACTTAAAAATTCCAGAAGCAAGATTTTAGGCAGTTTCATAAAATGATCACAAGGATCCTTTGCTTTCTATGGGTCTCAGAGTACATTAGCATCAGAGGATGTGAAGTTAGATCTTCTTATATAAAGAAGAAAACAACCTTATTTGTGGTATAATAGGAAGTTTCCATCCCTCCCTGAAACTCAGCTGGTGCTCAAATTGACATGATCAGAGATTACAGTGCTGTCTGAACAGTGGAGGGGCAAGCTTTGCAAATTCATATTGCTATGAAGAGCCTACTGTCTTCAGACTGGTTAAGAACCATTTCTAAGAACAGGGCATGCTCACGGCAGCTGACGCCCACTCCAAGCCTTTCTCTTCAAGAATGGCTTTCCACCTGCTGTCTTAAGACAGACCTGGTGAAGGTTGGATGAGAGCCATGGACCCTGCCCTCTAACACTTAAGTAGCACAGTCCTTGCCAGAAGAGTGGGTGGCCTACCAAAGCTATTTGCCATTTGACTTAGAAGTACAGCTGACAAGTTAAATTAGAGGGGGTGGTAGATCAAAAGTGTTCTTCCTTGAGAAGGGCATCCATAATTTAGTCTGCTAGATTTAGCCTTTAAACTTCTGGAGCAGCTTCCGCCCCACCCACCCCCATCCCCACCACTGGCCAAGAACAGATTACATGGTAGTGTTTATAGACTCTTCATTAGCATAGTCCTCTCACTTTTCTTTATAGCTGAGTTTTCCATATTCACTTATTTTAACCTATGGGAAAGGCAAGTACTAGGTTTGAAATATTCTTTGTGATCATTCCTGCCTTCTTCCATAGAACATAACTGGTCTAGCTCACAGTTAAACCTCCTTGAATGGCATCAGCATTACACATCTGGCTGAGGGCATCATTTGAAGCTGAGAAATCGGAGCCCTCTTTATCTCAAGTGCTTCTTTTGTATAGTATACATTCACAAGAAGGAAAAAAGACATTCTCTCAAGAACTGTGGGTCATCACTTTGGGAACAAAGCTATGGCATAATATTAGTTAAACTCAGTTCATGTCAGTTTCAAGTTCAAGAACAAAGAGATGAGGTGCCTGGTTCTTTGCTCCCCCATACCGATACTCCCCTCCTCGTAAGCCATGCCAAGTAGAGTTCCCATCTCCAGACTTTTCTCCTTATAAGGTGTGGTTTCTGCCATTAAGAAGTCTGCTTGGACATGGAAGACTTCAAGCACTAAATTATGTCTCCTGTTCCCTGCTCACTGGCAGCAACTCTGCCAAGGTCCAAAAGGAGAACTGGGTAGGTATGTCCTAATAGGAGACAGTGTTCCTCGTCTAATTGCCTTAAAAGCTTTTGAAACCACTGTCTGGTGGATCTAAGAAGATTGATCCTGAAGGTGTGAGCTCAGAGCTGTAAGTTGGGAGCTCAGAGTTGTAATTCCTGGGATGGCAATGACTCATTGCAGGGCCTGAGTCAAACTCACTCATCTCTGTGCACCAATGTGTTCCTCTGCAAAAACTAGGGAAATAATCACACAATTTCCTGATAGGGATAGTATATAGTTTAGGCATTAATAATCGTGGCAAATAAGTTTGATGGAAAGCACCCCCAGAGGTTTTACCCTTTGAAGCCTCTACAAAGTTTTAGGAGGCTTTGTTAGTCTTGTTTCCAAGTCTGGACTTCCCTCTTCAGAGGTCTTTACAGCCACAGTGAGGAAATTCAAGTTCCCTTGAAGTTTTGTTCTGATCCTGGTGAGCACAGATGATTTCCCTTAGGACTGTGTCACATGGTGGTTTTGCAAAAGAGATCTCCTCACCTACCACAAAGACCCCCCCTGCTCCCTTTTCGGACCAGATGCCATGCAGGATGGGAACCAACTTCTGTGACGAGACCACGGTGTTTCTGAGCCCATCCGGGTAAAAGCCTCCTCGTGGTCTTGGCAGAGCTGCTGTTGCATCAGCCAAGAAGCATCATAAAGACATCCTCCTCTGTTGATGGTCTTCTTCCATGTCTGATGAAACAGCCGTTTTGGGCATAAAAAGGTCAAAATAAAAAGCGATGTGTCAGTAAGCAGAAATTAAATGAATGTGTTAGTATTAAGTTGTTATGTTCTACATGTGTTCCTCTGAAGAAATGGTGTTTATATTCAGAGCCAGCTGCAGGCTTCCAAGGTGGTACTTGGAAGGACCCAAGAGAAATTGACCCAGCAGCCCTCACGTGGCTTCCATCTCAGCTGGATCCTCCTGTGTTCTGCTCACTTACTTCTCTCCTTGGAAAGGAGTACAGTTCCTAAGTGTTCCAGTTTCTGGGTGGACTGGCCTCTGCTCTCTGTCTTCCATATTTCAGGTCTCTTGAGTTCTGAAACGTATTTCTGTCTCGTCTACTTAACTCTGCTGTTAAATCTCTACCACCATGCCTGTCTCTTCAGTTCACCAGATTTCACACTCATTTGCCAGTGGCTGTGAAAGGAAATGACAGCAGAATTTCTCATGGACTTGGTTCCCAGCCAGCATGGAAAACATACTGAGTTGATGTCTCCCAGGGCCCCATCTTTAGCTCAGGTGTCCCCATTTCACTGGGCTCAGCAGAGTCCCTACACCTGTGGTGTGCGACATTGTAGCGGTCAACCTGGAGACTTCGTTTCCCGTTCTGCGTCCCCGTTCCATGCTTAAGCCAAGAAGCCTCCCCATAGGTGGAAGACTGTGCAGAGTGTATCAGTCCTGCTTTTAGTAGTGCCCTGTGGAGTGAGACATCTCCTGTTCAGTGTTCCCTCTACTGCTTTTAAGGTGTGAACAGACGAGCAGAATCCATGAACTGACAACCAGGCTGTGTGAGTACCAGAGATGGTGAGCAGAACTCCGTTTGTGGCTTAGGGGCCCTGGAAGAAAACACCGGGATGCAGGCATTCCATTTTCCTTCATTCGTTTACTCAATTTTCACCCAGCAAATAGTTACTGAGCTCTTACAGTGCTGTGCACCAGGTTGGCTGTTGAGATATGAGAGCTGACATTTATTGAAGGCCCTGTTGTAGAGCTAAGTGGGGGTCTTCCACAAGCTGAGAGACAGTACTGTGGTTATCTCCACTTTAAGAAGAGGCAATTGACACGTAGAGGTGTTAAGTAACATCACACAGCCGGCAAGTGATGGAACCAGGATTTGAATGCAGACGTCTCACTCAAAGTCTTGGGTTCTTAACAGCTACGTTGTGCTGCTTGAATGCAGGAGTCTTTACTAGACATTGTGGGAGATACCATGACGATTCCTGTTCTCCAAAAGTTAATGATAAAGAGGGAACAAACACTCATTGTCCTGCCACTTATGCAGTATATAATCTTGGCCGTATTACTTCTCTGTGCCTCAGTTTCCTCATCCTTAAAAGGGATGTGATAATAGTTCCTATTTCTTAGGTTCGCTTCGAGGGTTGAATGTGTTAAAATATGCAAAACAGTTAGGACAGTGCTTTGATTACCGGAGAGTTGTTAGCTATTTATCATTGTTTTTATTATTGACCATATATTCACCATGTAAAATATTCACCATGAATAAATTACAGTATTCATTGTGCAATAATGGAATAGCAGACACTATGTTAATCACTTGGGGATTTATAGTGAACAGGATGTGTAGTCTGTGTCCCCTTTTATATCTTCATTGGAGTGAAGGTGACCCAAAGAATAATTCTAACAGGAAGCAAGTAAAGCCCTGAAAGACAATACTCACTCCTACTTGAGACAGAGGAAAGAATGTTGAGGTAACCACAACTACACCCTAACTGCCCCAAGAAGAAGGGAGTCTCTTGGAGATTGGCTTGCAGAGAAAGGAGCAGAGAAAATGCTGTAGTTGGAGTAGAGAAGGTCGTTGGGAGTTGCTAGGGCAGGAGGTGAGTCGCAGGCAGCTCAGGGGCTCCACAGGCCATCCCGTCTTCCCTGTTTCTCTAGTAGGTCACCCCAAAGCTGTCCTGAAAGCTCACAGATGTCCGTCCTCTGTGGCTGGGAATGAGGGAACGATAGAATCATTGGGACTCTCAGGAAGCTCCCTCCATTTTGCCTTGTGAATCAACTCCATCAGTTAAGGGGCAGACATCGATTTTCTCTGGCCTTTCAACACAGAGAGTGTGTGTGAACAAGGCAGAAGCCACAGGACCTGTTTCGGAGGAAATGGGGGTCTGCAAACTTATTTGCTTTGCTCCAGGGACGTACTATGTACAGGGATGAAAATGCGAGAAGGAACAGTCTCTATCCTCAGTGAACTCGAATCCTTTCCTTCTCCACTTTGTTCACCCCAGAGACATACTAACTCCACTCCTGGGTCTTACAGATAATATTGCCATGGACACTATTTGGTTCCCTTCATCCTCCCCCCACTCCCCAATTCAGTTATTTAGAGACTGAGCCTTATGTAACTGCTTTGATTCAGAAAGAAAAATTGTTTTCAAGCAGGAGATAGAAGTGGGATTTGAAAACTCAATCAAAGATCTTGAAACTGATTTTTCTTTGTTTCGCTTGTGGTAAAAATCCTGGAGTATGACTGAGTTGCCCAGAAGTGATGAGATGACCACTTATTCTTATTACATCCCCACAGTGACATGTCCCTTTAGTTTCTGCAGAGAGCAAATGGAGACCCAGGGCCACCTGAGTCTGCGACAGTGCCGCTATCACCAGCACGTCCGCCCTGCCTCTTCCCCTCAAATTCCTTTTCACCCTGAAAATGGGCTTCCTTTAAAGACTGCAAAATAATAGGGCCTACCCCCACCTTTTTCAAGTCAGGGCGCCATTTTCCGCCTCCCACAGCTTTCTTTGTTTGGAACTGTTCATTCTTGACCGTGATATTCTTAAACCAGGGAAGAATGAGGAAGTTTCACTGTCTTGGTGAAATTACCTCATTTAGGAATAATTGGTATTCACAGAAGAGATGCACATTTTCATCCACCTAGTAATGAACAAATTAACAAGACACCTACTGAGTTGTGTTAACAAAATTACCAAATGTAAAAAGAACTAATTACTATCCACTTTATCCAGACAAACTCAAAACTGCATTCATAATGGGCTTTGTGGCTGACTTGATGTAGACTGTGGAGAAAGGAAATAAACAGGTGCCTAGTGATCAAAGACTCTGTCCTTGGTGATTGCTTTGGAAGGGGTGCCTGCTCCTCAGGAAGGCTGAGATTGCTTCTAGAAGTCTTTCTTCCTTGCTGGTGCACATGCTTGTAACATGCACGCTTTCTTTTCATAGATAACTGATTGTTATCCATAAAATAGCAACTGAAGCACACAGAGATGAATTTCACAAATAGTCATCTTTTGTGAAGAGATGTAGGCAGCAAACTGCCTCTCTGATTATGGGGTCAGGGGACCCCTGGCCCAGTGCCTGAAAGAATTTAGGCTTGGGGAAGATTTCTGATAAAAATGAAAGTAGGATTCTCCCGTGTATACTGGAGTTTTGGTGTTTACTCACATTGAATACTTCTTTTTTTGAGGATGTTTGGAATAGGCTCGTGGCAGTGTTTCAGACAAGACAATTGTTTGGCCCTACTTTCATGAATTAAATCTAACTGCATGTGATAAATATGTTTTTGTTAGAATTTATAGTAAAGCTTCAGAGGAATTTGAAGTAACTTTTCGGACTGTTTAGTTTCAACTAAATAGCTCAGCAATTCAGATGGGAAGTACAAGAAAAAATAGGTTATTACACAGGTTAAGATGAGATAGGACATTAAAAGAGGTTTTTAGTCACTTCACGCATTCATTCATGCATGCATCCATTCAGCAAGTACTGTTGGTTGGTTGATATGTGTCAATAAAGTTCTAAACCCTGGGGATAAAACAAGAAACAAGTAAAAGAAATCGCCACGCTCAAACAACGTAAGTTCTGGAAAGTACGAGACACAAAAGAAAAAAAATAGAAAAAGAAAAAAAGCTGGCTTCCCAGAGTGATGAATAGAATGAAGTAAAGGAAACAGGTGGTGTGATGGAGTAATGGGATGGGGGACAGGACAACTTCATGAAGTAGGGTGGTCAGGGGAGGGTTAGAGATGTGTTCTTCCAGTCAGTGTAGTTTTCGCTAGCCTAGATTTCACAAAAGAACCAGTCTGAAGAGCCAATTTCCAAAGTCTTTACCAGCGTGGATTCTTTGGTTAGATTTTCTGCACTTTATCATATTTTCATTGCTCAGCCACATGTGCTAAGGGTGCTGATCGTTCTCCTTCATTTCTGCACTTTGTAGTAAATTCCCCTCCACCCCTGTGAGGGGAGGCACTCTTTGTTTGCCTCTGGAAAGCCAGTGAGGTAACTTTACAGAGAGCGTCCCTGTGTTGCTAAATGGTGACATATTGAGTGGATCTCAGCATTAAAGCAAACATAGTCTAAGCAGTTAGCTCAGAGCAAGTGTGGGTGGAAACAGAATCTGGAGTTCTAGGGAGAAATTTCTCAATCAGAGTTCTCACCACATAAACACACATCCTCACGGTAGGAACATGGTGGGGCTGCAGCGTGGGGTCAAGCCCTGTGCATTGAGAGTCAGGGCTCAATGAATGTTGGTGGGTTGTATTAGTAAATGAATGAATGGTTGAATGAATAAATGGAATCAATCTATAGCTCTTGGAAATGATATCAGACATTAGGGGGTGGAATCAAGATGTGCCAGTAGAAAAGCCAACACCACACACACATGCACGTAACACTCACACACACCTTATGCTAATAATTTATCCAAAGCAAGTCTCTAAAAGGACGCTGAGGGCCTTCTCTGGGTTGGCCTGATGTGGGAGTTTTATTTATTTATTTATTTATTTATTTTTTGTACGTATAGATTTACCTCCTTCTTTTTCTTTTTATTTTTTTAACATCTTTATTGGAGTATAATTGCTTTACAATGGTGTCAGTCTCTGCTTTATAACAAAGTGAATCAATTATACATACACATATGTTCCCACATCTCCTCCCTCCTGCGTTTCCCTCCTTCCCACCCTCCCCATCCCACCCATCCAGGTGATCACAAAGCACTGAGCTGATCTCCCTGTGCTATGCGGCTGC
>RJWK010045875.1:0-17844 GCA_004363435.1 Platanista minor
ATATATATATATATATTTATTTATTTATTTATTTTTGGCTGTGTTGGGTCTTCGTTGCTGCGCGTGGGCTTTTCTCTAGTTGTGGCGAGCGGGAGCTACTCTTTGTGGTGCGCGGGCTTCTCATTGCAGTGGCTTCTCTTGTTGCGGAGCACGGGCTCTAAGTGCGTGGGCTTCAGTAGTTGTGGCTCGTGGGCTGTAGAGCGCAGGCTCAGTAGTTGTGGTGCACGGGCCCAGTTGCTCCGCGGCATGTGGGATCTTCCCGGACCAGGGCTCGATCGAACCCATGTCCCCTGCATTGGCAGGCGGATTCTTAACTACTGCACCGCCAGGGAAACCCGTAAACAGAACTCTTAAGACGGGACCTCAGTTTTCTTGGTGGTAAAATTCAAAGAATGAGCTAAATTCCCTTTAGAACTTTGAACTTTTACCCAACTGTGGGATGATAAAGGAATGCAGAAACCAGATTTAGGCCTGTCCTCAGCTGGTAATGAAAAATGTTCAATCCTGTACGTGGTTCTTTAAGAGGCCAGATTTGGAAAGTAGGAGGTGTAAGCCAGGCATGGTATTCAGCAGAGAAAAATGAGGAGCAGTCATGAAAGCTTTCAAATAATCATTCTATACAGAGGAAATTGAATTGATCCTGAACAACATGGTTAAACAGCTAGCCGCTCCTTTGCTACTCTAAACACTTTAATTGCCATGATTTTCTTTCATATGTTGATAGGCTGAGTTATAGCACATTATGTTTATTGGCTGGAAATCTTACCCAATACTTCGAAGAACTGTGTTCATGCCATCTCTGCCCCCGCCAACCTTGGCTGCCTCTAGAGCCTCGATTCCTGAGATGCTTATGGAACTATCACTTCAAGGTTGCTGTTTTTCCGATGTCCCATTTTCCTGCAGCTTTGGGGGTGTGATGCTTGTATAGAATCTCCTTGGAATGGCTTCAGACCAGTGTTCTGTAAGTTAGTTGGTTAACCGCATCATGGTGATAGGTTTAGATAAGCCTATATGGTTTACTGCAGTCCTAAAAGGGCAGGCATTCTATTTTATTACAAAGTCTGGACCGGAGAGGAATAGACTATTGATAATTAGGCCTCTGCCCTGAGGAAGCTGTTTTTCTATGCATTCCAAAAATATTTGAATGTCACAAGGTACATAGTACTGAGTGGGGATTTCAGAGGAGGCTGTGGACTCTGAAGGGGTTTGTGATCTGTTGAGAGGTTGGAATTAAGCCATACTTGTGAAAAGTTAAAACACTGCAAGGTGTTTTATGGTTAAAAAGCCTGTCACCTAGAACCCATTCGATGGCTTCTTTCTCCTCTTCCTTGAATCCAGTTGAGCCTGTTATGTCACTTGTGTCTGCCTCTCTACTCTGTTCCTCTGTCAGGGACCCTACTATCTGACCCAGTCACTGCGGCTCTGAATTACTGCAGTGGCTCCTCAGCACGTCTGCCTGCCTGCCTCTGCACTCAAGGTATCTACAAACCACCACCCTGTTTATCTTCCTGACATAGCACTTCCTGAAACACATCCTGCTTGCCCCAGAAACTTTGAGTAACTCTCTGTGGGCTACAGCAGGGCTTTTTCTTAAACCCAAGGTTCCTGGTTTTAATGGGTACGTGCCTCTTGGAATGCTGTATGTAACGTGTCGTCAGCACAGCTTGTCAGGGTCACCAAAGGTCCCATGAGCCACAAAAGATAAGAATGACTAGTCTGCAGATTCTGTCCCACTTTCTAACTTGGTGGTCAAGGCCTGCCTAGGCTGCCTTCCAACCACCTTTGCTGCTCTCTGCACAACTTTCCTCCGTGACCTACTGGTTCCAGCCATACCATTTTCATGCTCTTGACCTAATTAGCTTTACTTAGCTTTTCCTGCCTCACTACCCTACCGCAGTCATTAATGTAGAAGGCAGGTTAGTAAACACACTATTCAGCGAACATTCTGGTTTCTTGTCTCCACTCGCCCGTTCTCTCTTAATTCTTTCTCATGTTTTCTCTGAGTGTCCAGCTTGCAAATCCTTGCACAATTCCTTTCCTGGCCACTTGGCTTCCCAGAGATCTCTCCTCTCCTAAATGTATTTAGCTCTGCTGTTCTTGCCTTGAATTGTGAAACACTCAGGCCTTTAAAGGTTGCTTAAATACCTCTTGTAGTTAATCTCCTACAATAAATACATACCTTACCATGAGAGTAAAGAAGGAATTATTTTGCCAAGTTATCTGAAACGAAAAAATAGAGATAAAAATAAGACCTTTTCTTTTTTGTTTAAAATATATATATATATTCACTCATCATCCTTCCCTGAACAGATTTTTTGATTCTATCCTTAATATTTTTATGTTGTCTTCATTCTCAGTTTTATCTGAAAGTAGCCTTGTGATTCCTTTATTTTACAAAATAAGAACATGGACCCTTTGGCTGAGTTCCCCACCTCCACCCCAGAATGGCTATTTCATATCAGAGAGATGATTAGAATATGTGCTTCTTTAATTCACTCCAGAATCAAACCACAAGTCTATGCCATAGAGCATAATGCTCGTTCACATTAATCTTAAACTGGTATCACTGAGCTTGAGGAAAAACTATTCCCTCTTTCTGTGTGGTTTTTCAAAAGTGAAGACCTGTTTCCCCATCCAGAAAGGCCTAAACAGTGAGGAAGTCTGCCCATATGCTCTTTTTTTTAAATTTATTTATTTGTTATTTTTGGTTGCATTGGGTCTTCGTTGCTGCGTGCGGGCTTTCTCTAGTTGTGACTAGCAGGGGCTACTCTTCAATGCAGTTTGCGGGCTTCTCATTGCAGTGGCTTCTCTTGTGGAGCATGGGCTCTAGGTGCACAGGCTTCAGCAGTTGCAGCAGGTGGGCTCAGTAGTTGCGGCATGCGGGCCCTAGAGCGTGCAGGCTTCAGTAGTTGTGGCGTGCGGGCTCTAGAGCGCAGGTTCAGTAGTTGTGGCACACGGGCTTAGTTGCTCTGCGGCATGTGGGATCTTCCCGGACCAGGGCTCAAACCCGTGTCCCCTGCATTAGCAGGCGGATTCTTAACCACTGCACCACCAGGGAAATCCCCTGACCATATGCTCTTCATAGGAACTTCACACACAAAACATTTGGATTCACTGCTTCACATATTCTCAAGTAAATTAATAATCTGCCTGGAACTCAGGTCTGTACAGAGCGTTGTTCTGCTGGCCTAAGGAAGAGAAGAGAAAATGATCGTGAGATAAGAGGAAAGGTTTCATGAAGCCATGGAAGAAACCGGTAGCTCTGGTCATTGCCCCTACCTAGCCTGCTACGGTTATTTTCCTTAGTACGTGGTAAAAATGGTCCTCTAATTACATCTTCAGTTGACTGTTTGCACTGTCCTGCCCTAGTGGGTCCCCAGCAGTCCGGTGCTTTCCACCATGAAGGGCAGCTGGCCTGCCCAGCTTGCTCCAGTAAGATTTACCAGCAGCCTCATGTCTGCTTCTGGGCACCTTGGCCCTGGAGCCTTGGGAAACCCGCCATTTAATCACCCGGCACTGGGGATTCTCCAGGGTGTGTGCCCACTGGCTTGGGAAATCGCAAGGGCCCGTGTGGTCTCCCTGTGGGCTTTGCGACCTCCAGCTTTCCAGACCTGCCTGCTACAGCCGTGCCTCATCTCCACTTAACTAGCCCCTCACTCCACCTGCACCTCCCTCAACACCCTGGCAAATGGTGGGCCACAACCAGCTTGTTTTCTTACCCACTAACTCAAGGCTTGTGTGGAAATCACCTCTTAAAGACGCTATTTAACTTTTACTTTCTCTTTATTTTTTCTCTTTAACTTCAAAAGTAGCACATATGGCTTTATTTATAAAGACGTTATACAATAAGCTTTGCGTGAAGGAATTATGCGACCGCTGTTAGCAGTCTGATGTGTGAAGATACCTATTTTAAATGTTTGCCAGCTCTGCAAAGGTGGTGTTGCAGCTTTAAGCTTCTAGAAGAAGAAATTCTCATTTGTCACCTACACTTGGGGTGGCAAGAACGGTGAGCCATTTCGAGTAGCAAGGAGCCTGCTCTTTAGGAGTCTGACACAGGGACCAGCTTGCCCGCCTGTGGGAGCGGAAGTGCAAATACAGATTCTTGAAGCCCAAGGGAACTTGTCAGGTCCCAGTGCAACGGGTCTTAGTCAGCTCCACTCTTCCTGCTTTCTATGACACCATCAAACCGGGACTTGGGATCCTCAGTTTAGCATTGTCCTTGGTAACTGGACTTATTGTCACAGCCCTGCAAAACCTGCCCGAACTTGCACGTTAACTGAGCCCACTTTCATTTAGGGAGCGTCTGTGTATTTAAAATTATTGGCCTGGTTGACGTTCTCGGTGTTACCCTTTTGCCCTCCTGAGGTTGGTGGAAAGGCCCAGTTACTGGAACGGTTTTGTTTTGCAGGTCACGAAGAGAACTCCTCTAGATGCAAAATCACCTCCATACCCAGACCACCTTCCTTGACTCGCCCACTTTGGCTGTCAGCTGCCTTAAATGTTCCCACCACATTTGAATATCTTATTCTACAATGCAGTATTTTTTCCTGTCACCTTTTTTACACTTTGATGAATGATGTGCCTATTGAATCTAAACTGTGCTGCCTCTATAAAATGTTTATGTACTGTTCGGAGATAGAAAGTGCTGTTCTTCTGAGAAATAACATTACTCTCTCCTTGGAAACTGTGGATTTGAAGATGGCTCCTGCCTGCTCACAACATGAGAATCAGCGAAGTGTTTAAAAACTATTACATGACAGTAAGACTCCAGTGGGGCAGTCAGTAGGAGAACATGTTCAGAGGGAAAATCTGTCCCACAGAATTATACCAAAGTATACTTTCAGGATGAATTTCTTATTTCTGCCCTCCTTTGGAATAAATTATTTTTATGCTCTCTATGGAAATCCGGTTTCGGTGTTTGTTAAGCTCATTTCTGTAAGCTCTTCTGTCTCTGGATAATGCCTTTTTGAAAAATGATTTTGTAGTCCAAATGTAGCTTGGATGGATTAACCTGGCTGTGTAGTTTGAGATACCTGAGGAGTCTGGTAAGTACTGTTCGTAATCATCCGGTAAACACCTGAGTGCTTGCTGTAGCCACTGGAGGAATCAAAGATGTGGAAATTGGGCCCCTGCAAATTCAAGAGCTGGAATGCTATTTGGGGAGGTATATAATTCAAGGCCCCGTTTGACCATTGTCCATAAATACGTGGTCATGATGCTAAGCAGGTAGAGGGGCGGTGCCAGCCACAGGGACCAGCAGTTCCTTGTACCACCTCACTCTCAGAAATAGGACTGAAAAATCAAGTGGTTAAAAAGCCTGGGACGGGAACAATAATTCTGTGTTTCGGTAGCCGGCATCTCAATAATTCACTAACTTGGGGACTTTATTAGTTTTAAGAAATTTAAAATGAAAAGGGATCTAAATTTTCACCAGCTCATGGCTCTTTGACAGCCAGCCAAGAATGGGTTTCCTGTTTTGCAGTTTGTACTTTTCTATTCCTCCCAAACTATCTGAACTCATTGCTTTGCTATTCTTATGACCAAAGAGAGTTTCAAGTTGACATGACTCTCCTGCTTTCATTTCTTTCTTTTCCTTCTTTGCTTTCATTTTGCACTTAAAGTTTTTCCTGAGAGGCAACTCTATACTTTACACTTCCAGCAAACAGGCCTCTTTAGCTAATTTCATGGAATCCAGAAAACACTGAAGATTTGATGTTGAGGGACCATAGTGATACATGCTAACCCCATCATTTTATAGATGAGGAATCTCAGCCCAGACAGGGAGAGTTACTTGCCCCGTTTAACATAGCTGGTCAGAGGCAGATGGGGGAGTAGGATCTGTGTTTTCTAATTTCTGCTCTAGAGCACTTCTTCCTTGTACCCAGCCTCTCTCAGAGTTCCACTGGCCAGGAGCCAGCTCTGGGGCTCGGGTGGGAGGGAAGAATTATGCTTTTGTGGATGATCAAGCTGTCTCTCATCGGAGCAACTTACTTGATCCTTAATCGTTATTTGTCATCTAAGAAAGCAATGCTGGTGGTTACTGTGGGTACATGAAAGGATGCCACAGTCTTTGAGTCCTGACCGCGGTCGGGGGAGCGTGACTTGAGTGCAGCTGTGTACCCAGATTCTTCAAGTCAGGCCCTACTGCCCATCATCACTGGCGGTCAGTCTGAAACCCTTCCAACTCCCACCCTGGACTGCTTCCCAGCAGCCCACCATGAGTTTGAAGCTGAGCCTCATGTCGTCCCTAGTGTGATGCTTCCCTTGCGTGTTGTTTTTGCCTGTCCCGAGTTCAGCACGGCATGAGCTGATAGGGAGCCTACGTGGGTTCAGCACAGCAGACCTTGGCTGTGGCTTGCTTGCAGCAGTGATGGAGGGCAGCTCTTGGGGGGGCTCTTCTCATTCACGATCGTGGTTTGACACATTTCCGATTTAATGGCATGGGAGGTCACAACCCTGGCTGATCCAGGTCCCTGAGTTCTGCCTTATGCTGTCACTTTGTATGGATCCATTTTCGTACTTCTTGTTCGCTGTAAGACATTAGGGGGTAAACTGGATTACATTGCTTTTTGCACTTGGGCTTGCTTGCCATTTGGTGGGATCCAATTCTTACAGACGGGTAAGGAAGATTTATGTGTTGGCTGCACTAACAGCAGTGGGAGACACAGGGACATGAGCACTGAAGGGCCTGGTGATGTGCCAGGGAGCCTTTGAAAATCCTGCTCTGTAAACTTTCTAGGGAGATAAAAGGCCCTAATAAGGCAGCAGCTCAGGCCTGAATCTAGAGGGTTTTCTCCAAACCCTACTAGGACTCACTCCTAATGAGGCCTTAGTATATAAAGCCTGTGAAGAAGAAAGGAGCTCATCTCCTAGCCAGATTGGAGATCAAAGACCACCCCCCTACCCTCCCACCCCTCCCTGCCCAAAGACTGATTGCAAGCTCCTAACGGCCAGGTAAACTCAGATATATGTTTTCTCCTCACCTCCTCCCTAATAATTGAACCATTTTTGTTAAAACGACCCAGCATCTGAGATGGATGCCTGTGAATCCTATTTCCTTTGACAGTGCCCTTGCTCCAGTGCTTGTCAGGACCCAGATTGGAAGGAGCACCATCCAGCGCTTTAAAAGGATACTGGAAGTGTTTCTCTCCTCCAAAGTCCTGGTGAACATGGTGTGGCCTGGGGATGATTATCAGACTAGGAGAAGCCCTAGCTTTGCAATTATTCCATCACTTGCTAGTTATGTGACTTGGGTAAAATCATTTAATATCTGAGTCTCAGTTTTTTCATCTATAAAATGGGGATAATACCTAACCATTCTGCTGTGTGAGGTTGTTACCAAATGTGGTGGTGAAGGTGATTTGTAAATTATAATAATACACAAAGGGTATTTTTCAAAGAAATGGTAAAATCCCTAGGACCCACTGACAGTACTTTTCTATGAAGATAGGCCCCAGAGGGGCAGCCAACTGATTTTTAATTTTTTTTTTTAAACATATGGTTTCCTTTTTGTTTAGTCATTTGTACTTGGGTTACAGAAAAATAAAAGGCACACACCAGGATCCAGGCCTGATCTCTGAGCAGGGAGATGGATCTCTTAGAAACAATCATAGCATAAGTGTCTAGACCACATCCTTCCTGCCCTTCCAGGCTCTACCAGCTCGTGTACCAGAACGGGAGTATTTCTGGCATGCTTTTGAAGATGTAGTTCAAGGGTCATTGGTTTCTTTTAACATTGTTTTTGTTGTTTTCTTGAAATATATGATGTCTGTACCCTTATCAACTGACCCAACAATTTTTTATTATATCTTCCTTTGGTGTTGCTTCAGAAGTGGCACCTTTTTGTTTATTTCTTCTGGCCAGTTTTTTTTTTTAAGCACTGGTAGGTGTTCCGCCATGTGGAGGGAAATTTAGAGTTGAGAAATTATTTTAAACTGTTGCTTGGACTCACGGAAGATTTGGCCCTGGATTTCATCTTCCGAAAATTTGAAGTCAGTTGCTCCTTTATCAACTATATTTAAATTACATTTAAAAATATCTTATCTGGCATTTTAGAATGGTTTCGTCACCCCGCCCCTCTATGCAAGAGCTCTCTTCTGTTTGGAGAACAAATGTATTTAAAATGGAGATGGACTCTGAAGTGAAAATTATGTATTACTTTTTCCCCTGTCCCTTTATTTCAGTTTTCTCTCAAGAATTGAATGTATGAAGTTAATTGTAGAAAATCCATAATTTTCTAAGGAAAAAAAGCACAATGTAAAATGCTGTTGTGAAGGATATTTTTTGTATCAGAATTGATGGAAAGCAACCTTAATGTTCAACAAAAGGAGATTCTTACATAAGCCATACTGCATCCAAATAAAGGAATATCCTGGTGCACTTAATAATTTTTTCCCCAAAATACATGCCTGGAAAACGAGATTGAAAAGACAAACAGCAGAACTATTAACATTGCCTCTGGATGGTAATTGCAAATGATTTTAATTTTCTTTTTCCTTTTCAGCATTTTCTCCAGTGAAGCTGTGATACTTGAGCAAAAAGAAGAAACAATAAGTTTCTTTAATAACAAAAGATAATAGGATATTATGTTAAGAGGGAAAAAACCCCCACAGGATTTCAAACTTACATGCACAGAAAAAGACCTGATAGGAAATGGACCAAAATGTTGATTGTGATTATGTCTTTTACAACTTTGTGTACTTCCAAATTTTCCACAAAGAGCATGTTATTTTGTAATCAGGGGAAGAATGGTGTTTTGCAGGGGAACGTTGTCAGAATAGTATTAGTACTTCCTTCAAAGATTATAACACACACACACACACACACACACACATTTTTTTTTTTAATTTTAAGAGTAATTCAGGGCCCAGGGAAATGAAGTCAGCTAGATTTATTAAAACACTGAAGCTATTTTGAATCAGTGAAAATCTGCGAGTTCACACAGCAGTTCTGATTAACTGTTTGCACTGCGCAGGATGGAGTGCAGAGCATTCAGCTTATAAAACGCCAGCCTCCCTCTGTATAGGTGCTCACAGTGACCGCGCGGTGAAGTGAAAAGGGAGCATTGATTTTGATTCTGCCCACGTAGAAAAGTGGAAGCCTGGGGTATGAATGTTCTGGGGTCCCACACGGGTAGAAAAAGCCCTACTGTTCTTCCACTCCCAACTGCTCCAAGCAAGTCTTTCATTCAGGCTATGTTGCTGTTTCAGTTCAAACCCCCTCCTTGTGAAAGGTATTGGCCCTTTTTTGCCCACCTCCCACTTCTCCACCCCCAGCCCCACTTCCCAGGCCAACTCCAAAACAGGAGTATTCTAGCTGAGGATGCTCCACGACGAAGACTGCTACCCACGTGAATCCAGCCAAGCTTCTATTTAAGTTGCCATCAGGATTTTGACATGGTTTCCATAGTTTCTTTCCACTGTCCAAAGTGTGGTACTGCTGTGGGCACCACCCCACAATGGAACGCGAGGAGCAGATGTTTTATAAAAGTAAGCGCTGTGTCTGGGGAAGTGTGAGTTAAGAAGCTAAGTGTGACTTCGCAAGCCATGTAAGGTTTTCAGCAACATTCAACAAGTATTTTCAGCTTCTGTTCTTTGCCCTGATGTTACCGGCTTGAGACACTGGTAAGCGGGAGAAACTCAGCCTGTGACCTCCTCGAGCTGAGAGTTTTGCAGTGGACCTCAGTGTAAGTGCAGTATCTTAGCAAGCACAGGTTGCTGGGTAAGAGCACTAGGAGCCCTCAACGAGTGGTGGAGGCAGGCTTTTTAAAGGAAATGACCTTTAAGGGGAAACCCAAAGGATGAGTAAGAGCTAGGCAAACAGGAGTGAGTGAGGTGTTCTAGGCCGTTGAGTGATGAAGTTGTGGGAGTCTAGGAAAGGGAGAGGTGTCCTGGATTATGGGAATAGGAGTGAAATGAAGTCAGAGAAGTAGCTGCACTGGGGCCATATTTGTTAGCACATACAGATGGCTGATGGACGTCAGAGGTGGGGGGAGAGGTCAAGGATTACACCCAGGTTTCCTGCTGGCTGGACCATGGAAGCTTTCACTGAGATACGGAGCCATGATGAGTTCAGTCATGGACAGTGAGAGTTTGCAGGTGCCTAGATATCCATGTGGACATACCTAGTGGGCATTTTTTACATGGGCCTTGAGGTTGGGAAGGAGGACCAGGCTGCAGGTAGGGATGCTAGGCACCAGCATGGATATTACTGAAGCTGTGGGTGTGGTTATGGGGGCTGAGAAGCAGTCTAGGCTGGAGACCTGAGAAGCACCCACTCTTAAGGGGTAGGCAGAGGAAGAGGGGTCTGTCTATAAATGACATCATTAGTAAACCCTGTGGCTTAGACAGTAGTCAGCACCACCTTCACCTCCAGCTTACCAAATATTTCACATATGTTATCCAATGAAGTAAGTGTGACACATTATTCCTATTCCACAGTTGGAGAAATTGAGGTCAACAAAGGTTACATGACTTAGCCAATTCCACCCAGAGGTCTATCTTTATAATACATCGAAGGTCATCACATTCCAAAGGTTTTTTTGCCCCTTCAGCGGGTATGGTTACAGGGCCTCCAACCTTCCTACTCACCCACACCCAAGCCTCTTCCCATCTCTGAGATCCGGGAGCTGTTTTGCAACTGCTTTTTATTAGTTTGTGTTTTTTCCTTCATTTTTATCAGTCCTAATGCTAATGATAATAGCTAGCACTTATGTAGCAGTTGGGTAAGCAAGACGTTCTAAATGCTTCACATATGTTAACGTGTTTAATCCCCACAACAACCCTGTTAGGTAAATACTACGATTATCCCTGTTTTACCGATGAAAAAATTGAGGCCCAAGGCCACAAGCTGCTACATAGAGGTAAGGGGATTTAAACCCAGAGGAGTCTGACCGCAAGGTCCCAGGCTGCTGCTGAGCCTCCGTGGCATTTTGTCCCAGGGTAAATTTCCTCACGTGACCCTTTTGGGGTCTTGCAGTCTTAGCTGCTTCCCCATGGTTTGTTTCTATGGTATCTGCGGTAAAGGAGTAGCCCATACCTACACCTGCGTGTCCGAGGGAGGGGGCACGCTTCCTGCTCTCCGCCGGCATTTCTGAAAAGCAGGGTCACAAGTGGAATTTTCAGGCATAATGTAGCACATGCACAGAAATGCGGGTCTGGGCAAAGCATCGTCTCCTCTCTCACCTCCCTTTGCCTAGAACACCTTGCACCCTTCTCATCTTCCTGTGTTGACCCCAGAGTCAGGCCCTGGGGGCACTTTCCTAAATTGTGCCCCCTCTGGGTTCCCACAGCAACTGTGGCTGATTTCTGTCATCACAGCTGTGTAATTTACAAGTCTTTCCCCCCAGGCTGCAAAAGCTTTGCTGTGCAGGATCTCTGGCTTGTTCCTTTCAAGTATTTGATCTCTACAACCTTGCACTAAGTAGTTGCTCAATAAGAGTCCTATGGGTGGCCAGCTTTCAAATGCACATTTTGTAAATTCCATTCTTGGGATACTGAATTTGGTTAAAGCAAAGGTACAGTGGTCTGGCCTAGAGCTCTGAGGTCTTGGTGAGCCAGCTGCTTGGGTGTGGGACCTGTGCAGTCAAGCAGGACCCCATGCAGAAAAGGGTCCCACACCTGGTTTAATGTTCTGCTTTCGTTGTCATGAAAGTCTTAATACTTTTTGAACAAGGGCTCCCTGCGTTTTCATTTTGTACTTGGACCTGCAAATTATGTAGCTGTTCTGTAGGCTGGAGTGTGGCCTTCTGACCGCAGTGGGTCCTAATCAGAGTATTACACAAATATCTGCACATCCCCTGAAATCACCTGCAAAATTAGGTGTGTGTATTCTTGTGCGCTTTTTTCTGGGGAGCAAGTCTTGGCTTTTATCAGACCGCCAGGGAAGTTCAGAGCCATTGTTATTAATAATAACAACAATAGCTAACCTTCACTCAGGCTTGTTGTGTGCCAGACTCTAAGGACTTTACCTGTGTTGCCTTATGCCTCACCAGAGTGTAATTGGGTTGAGGCAGGGCAACATTTCCCTCCTTTCTAATACTCACTACTCCTCTGTTCCCCAACCAGAGGAGAGAAGAAAATCACCGACCTGGTCCTCCCTTCTTTTATGGAGTTGGCAGGAGCCTGAACCTTTGTTTGGAGGAAAGGAGAACCACCCCTTACTTTGTCCTGATCCACCCTTCAGTTCCCTCTGCTCCTCCCAAGTTCCCCAAAGGCAACTTCCTCTTTTGCCAGACTGGGAAGAGGTGATTGGGTAAGTGGGCAAGAAGCCTCTTCATGTCAAGCTGACTGGTTATCTGGACACCAAGAAGGAGCTGTAGCCAGCTCACCAGGACTCCTGCCGCCAGAATCCTGACCATAAGCCTGAGTGGTGGGTGCACCGCCCAGGTTGCAGGGAGCTGGTGCCCTTAGGATATGTATGGAAAGTCCAGCAGCCCTGCAGGAGCCTAGATGGGCACTGAGTTATGGGGGTAGATTAATGAGTCTTCCTCCTAGTACTGCCCTCTTAACACAGGTTAGAGTCCACAGCTGGCATTCAGGTTTGTTAATGTGCTCTATGTCTCACTGTGACTGGAGTGTGAATTCAGGTACATTGCACCCATTTATTTTATGCATCTCACTCTTGGGCTGGACATTGTGAAAACAAGCTGGACACTCAAAACTGGTGAGCACCATCCCTGGTTTTGCTGTAGCATGAGGGAAATTTATGACCCTGTGAATTTATGGGGTGGGGGGACCTTGGATACACAGGACCCCCTAACTTCACCCTCAGTTCTCTGAACTTTTTATTATTATTTCTTTCCTTTAGTGACCTTTCTGGACTGTTTACGTCCTGTGTTTAGAAATCCAGCTTCACAGTTTTACACCAGATTGGGCCTTTTGGAATGTGTCTCTATTTGTAGTTCAACAAACTGTTATCTGGCTACAAGTCTTGGTCCCTACTTCTTATCAATCTGTTCCTCAGCTTTCTGTTTTTATTGTCCTATTTCTGGCCTCCCCAACAAGAAGGTCTTATTGTACCTGTCCGTTGGGAGTCTTTCCTACAACAAACACTAGATTGTTCTCACTCCCTGGCTTCCTGGTTAGCTCTCAGTTCGAGTGGCTGATACTAACAGTGTATCTTCAGCTCAGCGCTGACAAAAAACCAAAACCAAACCAAAAAACGAAAACCCCACAGGAACTACTAGATGTCCTGGAAATTTTCAGTCTTAGTGAAACAGACAAAACGATTTTGACAGGAATGCTGCCTTGGAAGATAATGGCATCCAAAAAGAGTGTGAAGTTGCTTGCTGCCGTCTCTTGCCATGCCACTTTCCCTTCTCTGCTGCTGCTTCTCTTCCAAGAAACTTCTGGTCACATTCCTCCCTGGAAGGTAGTTGAGGGGAAAACCAACACTGTTGAGCACCTATTAGGCATCAGGCCATGCATTTCATCCTCAAGATCAGCTTGTGAGGCAGGTGATGACAGAAATCAAGGGATAGACGGATTAGGAATTTGCCCAAATCAGCAAGAAAGTGGCCCTGAAACACATGTCATGTTCTTAACAACCAGGTCAGGGCTTCCCCTCTTATAAACTCTTGCATTGTCAGCTTCCCAAGTCAGTCTCCCTTCACCAGGTTCTGAGTTCCTCCGGGGCAGAGGCTGTGTCTTCCTGTGCACATTAGGCACTCAACAAATGTCAGTTTCTTTATTGCTTTCTCTTCCCTTACCTGTCACTAAGCAGGCTTGAATCTGCTGTCTAATGATGTGCCTGGCATTCTCCGTAATTCAAGGATGTATTAGTGTTTATGCCCCTTGATTTACTCGAGGAAACAATATCAACACACATATTACGAATAATACAAAGCAGTAGTAAGTACATTAAGTGCTCAGTTGGGTGGAAGAAGGAAGGAGATTAATGAGGGCAGAAATAGATATGATAGAAGTAAACTTCATAAAAGATATGGGGTCTTCAGCCATGGAGGATGAATAGGATTTAGAGGTTAATCTGTGCCTTCCGACCACAAGCAGTTAACAAGCTCCTATCCTGTGGCAGACTTGGTCTGGGTTTGGAGAACGAGGATTCAGGGGAAATAAGTAAATGATCGACTAGGGAAGTGCATTTGGGGCTGAACTTCGGTGCCTCCCAGGAGGAGTAAGAAACCGAAGCTCAGAGCTGTCACATAAAGAACACTGCATCCTGTTGAGAGGTTGAGGCGATGGGAAGAACTGATCTTTTCTCTTCCCCCAAAGAATATTTTTTAGGAGGGATGAATGAGGGATGGGTGCCAATCGCCAAGCATCAATTAGTATCCCTTTTAGATTCACCCTCAGCAACGCTCCAGTTTTCTCAGAAAGAAAATTGGTTTTCAAAAGTGTCAGAAGGACACAGCTTTTCCTGGAGATCTTGATTAATCTTGAGTTAATTAATCTCACTTCTGAAGCTGTGAAATCTTAACATATCACACAGGTCCAGAGGGGTCTGGAAAGAAAACACAGATTCAAAAGGAAAACACTCATTTAGAAGATATGTGCATGACCAGCAGGCAGGGCTCACTCAGTCTGTGCTCCAATGAAAAATTACACACGGTGCAAACTTTAGGTCAAAAGGAAAGTTAGGATCTGTGGCAATTATTTTAATGCTTTCAGGAGAACTCAAAGTTAGAAGGACCATAGAGAACATCCAGTTCTAGTCCAATTTCCGAACCCAGAGAGGTCGAGGCCCTCACCCTGGGTCTCATAGTTGGTGGTAGAGCCCCAACTGGGGTCTTGGCGCCAAGAACAGCGTTTCATATACATCAAGGTTTAAAGTGGGTGAAATGCCTGCATTTCCAGTGTCTCTGGAAGGATACAGAGAGTGTGGGTAACCGTGGTTGGTTCTGAGAAGGAGAAATGAGTGGCCAGGGAACAGGGGTGGGAGAGAGATTTAATTTTCACTGAATATTTTTTGTACCTTTTGAATTTTGTACAGTGTAAACATGTTACCTAATCAAACAATAAAAATTATTTTTTAAGAATTCAGTGGAGTCCTAAGTATTACTTTTTTACCCCAATGACTCATATTTGGGTAAAACATATTTTTCTGACTCAGGCTATCCCAGTATGTAAATGGTTCTGCAGTATCAAGGTTAAGCATTTTGGAAGTGGTCATGGCGGTTGGTTACTGCTTTGTGGATAGAACAAGAAGAGCCTCTGAAACTCAAAACAGTGCTATTCCAGAGTCCTAACTCCCTGCCAACTTTGACTGGCAGGATAAAGCCCAGAGAAACAGAAATCAATTAGGAGTCAGTGATTTCATTCACTTCAGAGCAGGATATAGTCATTAATAAACCTTAATGGAAAGGTCTCTGTTAGCCCAAAGTCTGTCCTTTCCAAGACAACAGAAGATGCAAAGGCGGGAATACAACGTAATTCACTAGTAAGTGCTTTCAATGGGCAGAGTCTCGTGCTGGGAGAAGATTCTGGGTGGTCCTTGAGCCCAAGAAACTGTTGCCCAGTAGAGGAGGTGAAAATACCTATGTTCAAAGGGCAGTAACAGTGGAAAAGCTAACCATCTGCTGGAGTTTTTCCAAATATAGTATTACAGGAGAGGATTATCTGTGACCTACAGAGATTTAATGCATGAATCTCATGAATGAGTGAGAGGAATCTGGCTCAAACTTCCCAAGCTAGTTTTTCTATTGGGGTTTCATTTTTAAACTACAGTTGATGTGGAAAATTAGAAGGTGGTATGTTAGACTTAGGAAGATAATTATAGTCCTGCTACTTCCTGTGCAATAGGGAAAATACTGATTCCTTCATTGGGTATTGAGACCCTAAGGCATTTTGAAGGATACAGAGGTGAGATTTACTGTCCTCTTTGGTATCTACATATACTTATCTATTAATATGGTGTACAAAAGTATTATTTCAGTAGCTGTTTAACTGCTGAAGTCTAAAGTTATCCTTACTTGTATTTAGTCTGCTGTGGATCTTCTAAATAATGTCCTTGAAACAATCTAATCATACTATCATTCATTAAGTGCTCACTATATTTGAAGCACTATGGTAAGTGCTTTATACGAATTATTTGCTCTCAGTTCTCACATCAACCCCATGAGCTACTTACAGTGGAGCTTCACGAGGTTAAATAATTTGTTCAGATTCACGCACGGTAGAGCAAGGTTTCAAATCCAGGTTTCTGTTCAACCAGTATTTAATGACTATGTGGCAGGCATGAAAGGTAGAGAGAGGATAAACAATACAGGCTGGTCCTTGTCCTCTTGAAGCTTGTGACCTATAAAACTCTCTGATTCAAAAGTCCATGGTTTTGACATTGACATTACTACTTCTCTATATGTGTGCAAAGAGGAGCCACCTTTTCAAAGGCAATTACTCCTAAGAGGAAACTGGCATCCTAAAGGAATCTAGTCAAGCATTTCTGTTCCCCAATCCTCCTTTCCCTATGCTTACTAAAATTAGATTTCTGTGCTCAGAAGATGAATTCTGTGCCCTTAAGGAGAATAAAGAGCAGTCTGCAAGCGCAGGCTGTGATGACAGAACTGGGTTCTAGTCCCAGTTGGGTCATTTACAAACCGCCTGACCTTGAGCAAGTAACTTAACCTCTCTGAGCCTTAATTTCCCCGTCTATTAGCACTGCGTGTTATTATTAATAGAATTAGGAAACACACACACTCAGGTCCGTGTGTTATGAAGGCTTGTTTGTCTAGGTGCTTCTGGTAGCATTGTTTGTACGGTTGTGTACAGATCGCTGTCTCAAAGGTGCACGAAATCTGGTTGATTCCAGCGTCTGGAGCAAACGTGCGCAATAAATATTAGTTGAAAGAATGATCGAACGACTGAAGGCAAGGTCAGTTTCTCAGTGACTTGAGAGGTTCAGATGGGAAGGACATTCATAAAACAGAAAGTGGATGCAATCCCCCTCCTAAGTTAATGCCCTCTGTTTTCGTAGATTCCTTCAGGTTTCAGTGAACTTAAACTGTAAAATGGGCATACGGGCACTTCCGGCCTCACAGCGTAGTTCTAAGATTAGACAGAATGCAGGACGTGTAAGCATTTGTAAACGAACAGCGCCGAGAAACAGGAGGATAGCTGGCTATCAGAGACGGCCCACGCCCACAATGCAGCTGCAGGCGCCGAGCCCCCGCTCCGCCCCCTCTTCCTGGTTTTTCCCGGCCACCCGCCCCTCCCGCGTCATGTGATAGGGGTGCTTCACCGGCTCGAGCTCCTGATTGGCTGGGCTGCAGGGCGCCTCGCGATTGGCCCGAGGCCGGCGGGCCCCCGCCTCCCTCCTCCTCCTCGCCGCGGCCCACGTGAGGGGGGCGAGTCACGCGATTTCCGGGAACCCGTCAGGAAGGACATAAACAAAACAAACCCGAGGAAGCATGGAGAGGGGCCGCGGCCCCTGCAGCGGAACCGGACCCAGCCCCTGAGCTGCCCCCACACCCACAGGTGAGCTCCGCTGCCCGCCACCGGAGCCCGGAGGGGCCAGGACTAGGGGACGAGCCGGGCGGGGGGTGGAGGAGGGCCGCTGGCCTAGGAGGTGGCAGCGCCGGGGCTTTGGGCCGGGCCGGCGCGGGGCGCGGGCCAGGACCAGGGCAGAGTCTGGGGGCGCGCGGGCCGCAGGCTGCCGCCTGCCGGTCACGGGGGTTCTGGCTCCCCTCCCCCACCCCCGGCCCGGGACGGTTATATAAAAGCGCGGGGCGGCGGTAGAGGGAGCTACGGGCGGGAGGCAGGCTAGGCCAGGGGTGGGTAGTGCCGGGCGTCCGCCCTGCCAGGCCGCCCGGCCCTTCACCGCTGCCTCGGAGCCCGGGGCCGCGGCTGCCGGCAACTGGCCTGTCAGAGAAGCGAGCGGGTGGGAGGGGCC
>RJWK010045876.1:0-17840 GCA_004363435.1 Platanista minor
AAAAAAAAAAAAAAAAAAAAAAGGCTACAGATTCAGGTTGGTAAGTGACTAATCCAACTTTGTCTTGATCTATTTTCTATATATTCATTGCTAGGCCCCATGTGTTGCTATTTTGTTTAAACTTTTTGCATCTACCATCATGAGTGCCTTTAGCCAATAATTTGATTTTCTCGTGTTGCCCTCAGCCTGGTTTGGGCACCAAGTTTATACACATATACAAAATGAAGCAGCAAGTGTTATACAAACTGTTCTGTCAAACAGTTTGTATAGATTGAGATTATGTTTCTTGAATATTTGGTAGAATCTAAATTGTCTGGGCCTGGTAGGAATTTTGTGAATAAATTTTTAACTATCGATTCCATTTTACAATAGGTGCATGCAGGGTTTCTACTTCTTAAGTCAGATTTGGTAATTTACATTTTTCTAGGGGATTGACAATTTTGTTATACATTTTCATGATTATCCACAGTATCATCTTATTCTTTTTTAAAAAGCTCAAATTTATCTGTGTGTCTGTGCCCTTTTTTATTCCTATCATTGTAGTTGTTTACTTGCTTTTCTCTCTCAATATCTCTGTCTCTCATTCTCTGTCTCTCATCCTCTCTCTCAACCTCTCTTGCCCCCTCCCTCTCTCTCTCTTTCTCGAGAAATGTAGCCAGAAATTTTTCTAAACTACTAGTCTTTTCAATTAACCATCTTTGCCTTGTATGTGTCCCTTCCTGCTCCTATATGCATGATTTCCTTTCTTCTCTTTTTCTAAACTTTTTTGTGTTGTTCTTTTAATTTCTATTATATGAACAATTTCAAGTCTTTCTTTTTTCTCATAAATGTATTTATTTACTGCTGTTAATTTTGATTTAAATACTACCTTAACAGCATTGCAGGGCTTCCCTGGTGGCGCAGTGGTTGAGAGTCCGCCTGCCAATGCAGGGGACACGGGTTCGTGCCCCGGTCCGGGAAGATCCCACATGCTGTGGAGCGGCTGGGCCCGTGAGCCATGGCCGCTGAGCCTGTGCATCCGGAGCCTGTGCTCCGCAGGGGAGAGGCCACAACAGTGAGAGGCCCGCATACCGCAAAAAAAAAAAAAAAAAAAAAAAAAAAAAACAACAACAGCATTGCAGAAGTCTGGATATATGATATTTTCATTATCACTCAAGTCTTAATACATTCTTATTTCTATTATAATTTCTTCTTTGAATCATGACTTATTTATAAAAATGTGCTTTAAAATATCCAAATGTATCACTTTATTAAATTGATCAACTTTTAACAATTTCATTCAGCAGAGAAAACGTGACCTGCATGATCCCAGTTTTTTAATATTTGTTGAATCTTATTTTATGACAATATGTGATCACTACAGTGGTTCCATGTGTGTCTGAAAAGAATATGCATTCTTCATTTTTAGGTGCAACACTATATCATTAGATCAAACTTCTTAATTTGTCTTTTAAAAGTCCATACCGGGCTTCTCTGGTGGTGCAGTGGTTGAGAGTCCGCCTGCCAATGCAGGGGACACGGGTTCGTGCCCCGGTCCGGGAAGATCCCACATGCCGCGGAGCGGCTGGGCCCGCGAGCCATGGCCGCTGAGCCTGCGCGTCCGGAGCCTGTGCTCCGCAACGGGAGAGGCCACAACAGCGAGAGGCCCGCGTACTGCAAAAAAGTCCATACCCTTACTTTGTCATACTGCAAGGGTGAATTATAAACCTCTCCTTATAATTCTGTCAAATCTTGCTTTATACATTTTGAGGCTATGTTTTTGGGGTAATCTTCTGGTGAAATCTTCCTTTTGCCATTTTATAATGACCCTCTTTGTCAGGATTAACGCTTTATTACCTTAAAGTCTATTTTGTGTGCTAATGTAGTTAATAGCTTTTCATTTCATTTGTATTTGCCTGGGATATCCATTTCTCCACTTTTATTTTCCACCTTTCTATTTTACTTACCGTTTAATATTTGTCTTACAAAAGCATAAAGTCATATGTTTTTTAATTTATCTAATCTATCCGTCTCTGTCTTTATCCAGCAAATTTAATTAATTTACTTTTCTTGCAGTTACTAATCTATTTGAATTGTTTTGGCCACCTTTGTTTATGCTGTTTCTCTTCCTAGATTTTATTTCCTTTCCATTCTTCTAGAGCAGGGGTTGATGCACTACAACCTACAGCCCAAGTCCAGTCTGAGGTCTGTTTCATAAATAAAGTTCTGTTGGAACACAGCCATGCCCATTTGGTTAAGTCTTCTCAGCCATCTGCTTTCACACTATAATGCTGTTGAATAGTTGCAACAAAGACCATCTGTCCACAAAATCAAAAACATTTACTATCTGTCCCTTTACGGACAAGTTTGCTGACCCTTGTCCTGTAGGATTAGAGGGTTCTTTTTCTTTCATTTTTTCTTTACTGTTTTGAAAGTTACAAATTCTACTTCTGCTGTCTTAATATCATGATTAAAACTGTAACTTGTGCACTTGACCTGACAGAGTCTACATTTTCTCCATTTGTTCATGAGGTCCTTCAAGGATTTTAGAATCATTGGATTATTCTTCTCCCACCTTACAGACTGCTTAATCTAGTATTTCAGATCCTGCATATTTTTATACATTTAAAGTAAGTCATTAATATTATTACTGTTTACACTGTCAATCTTGTGTAGGGTTACCCACATGTTTCCTAAGTTATTTGCTCGCCACTCTGTTTATTGTTCTCTCCTTCCTTCTGGATTCAATGATCTCCTTGCTAAAGTACATCCCTAGAAGTTCTTTTAGTGAGAATCTTTTAGTGATAACTTCTCTAAGGCTTTGTTTTTCATCATTTCTTCCTAATTCTTATATGACAGCTTGGTTAAGTAGAGATTTCAATTTTCCTTCAGCACTTTGAAGATCTAATTTCTCTGTCCTCTGGTTACTGTTGAGAAGTGGCAGCCAAATTAATTGCCACTCTCTTTTAGGTAATCTTTTATTTCTGGCTATTTTTAAGGTATTCTGTTTGTCTTTGGTGTTCTTGCATAGCTCACTGTTATATATCCAGATGTAAATTTCTTTTATTTACTCTTCTTAGAGTTATTTTTTTTGCCTACATCAGAGAGTTCAGGAATATCCCCAATTTTGGAAAAATTTTGGTCATCGTCTCTTTGAACATAGACTCACTCCCCTTCTCTCTGTTCGCTCCATGTGGAATCCCTGTTGTGGTTTTCTTGGACCTTCTTAGCTGTTCTCCATGCCTGTTAACCTTGCTGCCATCTCTTTATCTCCATGTGCTCAGAGTGATCTTCCACTTTACTAATTCTCTGTTTAGTTGTGTCTAATCTGCTTTTTAACCTAACCATTCTGGATTTGTTAAATTTCATTCTCTATTTTTTTTATTCCTAGAAGTTCTCTCTTGTCTTTTACATCTTCCTTGTCTTTCGTTTTCCTTTGTTGGTGGT
The DNA here is from genome assembly GCA_004363435.1 of Platanista minor. NCBI lineage: Eukaryota > Metazoa > Chordata > Mammalia > Artiodactyla > Platanistidae > Platanista > Platanista minor. The sequence goes on from RJWK010045876.1 coordinate 3,427, forward strand.
TTGTTTTTTTCTCATTTTTAAAAATTTTTCACTGTGTCTTTAATCTTAACTACTTTATAATCTCTTGTCTGATACTATTGTTTCCTGGAGCCCTCAGGAATTTAATCTTACTGTTTGTTACATCTATGAAACTATTCAGAGTTTATTTTTCTCCTCAGATTGGCACTCCATCTTCACTGGGGTTTATTTGCAAGAATTCTTTTTTTTTTTTTTTTTGAATTTTATTTTATTTATTTTTTTATACAGCAGGTTCTTATTAGTTATCCATTTTATACATATTAGTGTATATATGTCAATCCCAATCTCCCAATTCATGACACCACCACCACCCTACCACCACTTTCCCCCCTTGGTGCCCATACGTTTGTTCTCTACATCTGTGTCTCTATTTCTGCCCTGCAAACAAGAATTCTTTGTGTGCATCCACAGAGGTTTTGTGTTTTCTCCTGCCAGGCACTCCAGAGGTACGAGTCCAGGGTTAATTTTATCCTGATCTCTCAGATTGGGGCTCCATGCCACTCAGACAGTATAAATTCAAACCCCAGATACTCTTGAGGACAGCTACTGATTACAAATCTCCAAGACAACCATTTTCCCGCTTCAGAATCAGACCATGGTTGACAGGGTCATCTCCCTGTGCCAACAGGTGGGTTTTTTTTTCTGGTCCACCTTTTCACTGAAAGTACAGCTCTTCAGGGGAGCAGAATGACTGCTGTGTAGGAATCTCAGTTCTAACCTCCAGCCTCTTATGAGCTCAAAGATTCATCTCCTGTTTCTGTACAACCGTTAAGACAAACAAAAAAATCAGTAATTAAAAAGACCCATGAGGGCTTCCCTGGTGGCGCAGTGGTTGAGGGTCCGCCTGCCGATGCAGGGGACGTGGGTTCATGCCCTGGTCCGGGAAGATCCCACATGCCATGGAGCGGCTGGGCCCGTGGGCCATGGTCGCTGAGCCTGCACGTCCGGAGCCTGTGCTCCGCAACGGGAGAGGCCACAACAGTGAAAGGCCCGTGTACCGCAAAAATAAATAAATAAATAAGACCCACGAAGTAACCTCTATTCCCATCTTCGCCACACTCATGCCTACCCCCAGCACAGCCCAGCATCAATTCCCATATATTTCTGGTTTTCATTCCCTTTTGGATTTGGGTCCTTATAAAAGATACCTTCAGTGAGTGGTGTCTATCTTTTATACTTTAGCCAACATTCCCAGACATTTTATTTATTTATTTGTTTACATATTTTTTGCAGTACCTGGGCCTCTCACTGTCGTGGCCTCTCCCGTTGCGGAGCACAGGCTCCAGACGCACAGGTTTAGCGGCCATGGCTCACGGGCCCAGCCGCTCCACGGCATGTGGGATCTTCCCAGACCGGGGCACAGACCTATGTCCCCTGCATCGGCAGGCGGACTCTCAACCACTGCGCCACTAGGGAAGCCCCCCAGGCATTTTGTATCAAGATGGTGTTCGTGTTCTCTGATTCATCAGATTTCATCAGAGGTATAAAATATATATTAAAACTAAACTATTTTAAACATTATAAAGCAAACTCTAACAACCAGATTAATTTATCCCTAGTTTAATCATGAAAAAACCAACATGGATGGACCTAGAGATTATCATACTGAGTGAAGTAAGTCAGACAGAGAAAGACAAATATTATATGATATCGCTTGTATGTGGAATCTAAAAAAATGGTACAAATGAACCTATTTACAAAACAGAAATTGAGTCACAGATGTCCAAGAAAACAAGGTTACGGTTGCCAAAGGGGAAAGGGGGGGAGGGGTAAATTGGGAGACTGGGATTCATGCACACACATGACTATATATAAAATAGATAACCAGTAACAACCTACTGTAGAGCACAGGGAACTCTGCTCAACACTCTGTAATGACCTATATGGGAACAAAATCTAAAAAAGAATGAATATATATATTTATATAACTGACTCACTTTGCTGTACACCTGAAACTAACACAACATTGTAAATCAACTATACTCCAATTTTAAAAATTAAGTTAAAAAGAAAAGAAAAGAAAACTACCTCAAAACTGAAAAAATAATCATGGGAAAAAAATGTGTGACTTAGGGAAAAGGGTCTCCCACATTATGAAGAAACTTCTTCATCCGTCCCTAGGCCCCTTCCCCACAATCTTGCCGGTGAGATTTTTCTATCGTTGTAATTTCTGAAAGAGAGATGGGGGACATGGAGAAATAATCTATTATGTCAGTGAACATCTGAGGTGCCAAAAATAATACTGGGAGGAAATAGAACTGCTAATAAGGTAGCAGTCTCTCAAATCTTTCACAGTGTAGAATGTGGCTCTTTTTGGTGTTTCCAAAACACCAGAGAGTTCCTGTTGAAACCCTGCCTCCAAACAAAAGCTCTCTCCAATACCTTGGTCATAACAACGGTGTTTAATCAGCAGTATTTTTACAGCTTAAAGAGCCCTTCCACACACCTTATCCAATGGACATCTCCTCCTTAGGAATGAAGAGAAAGAGCCTCGGGGGTTAACCAAGTGAGTGCCCTCCGGCGGCGCCAGGAGTTTACTATCTTTGGAAGAAAGAAAATTGTGTTCCTATACCCTTGTAAGAAAGAACAGGAGCCAGAATCTGTTCTCCCACTGTCACACCATCACAGACACCACCTATGGGAACTCCAGCAACACTGAAAGTTAAATCAAACAGCCCTTACAATCCTGCCCTAGAATGGAAGTAGTGCGACTTCTAGCCAAGTGATGCTAATAGGCCAAGGACAGACCCTCTGGAGCTTGGGAAGAAAACAAGAAGAGGGAGAAAGTTCCAGACGTTGAGATGTGGGTCCTAGAAGGTGAGGTTGGAGGAACAAGAGGTTGCATCATCTCAAGGGCATGTGCTGGGGTCCAGAGCTGCCTGTGGCTGGCACCTGTGTCACGGGCTGTTTGGATGCAGGGAGAGGAGTCTCACTTTTACCAGGGATGTGGGGAGCTGGTGTGAGTCACCCCGCCTTTCATCTGCATTTTCTTCTTGGCAGGAATGATTTTCATTGTGCCATACGTCAGCGTGACCCAATCCGTTTGGGGCGATGCATTGACTGAATTGCTCCTCAAAGAGAAAAGAGCTCACAGCTTCCAGTCAGAGGTTTTACTGCTTGAGTCACGGCCTCCTGGCTTTGCCCCATCATGAACTGGAAGTCTTAGTGCATGGACGGGAAGTTAGCCATAAAAGACTGACCGCCCCCAGCCTCTTCATACCAGTGGGCCACGGGACAGGGGCTGACCCAAGCAGGAGACTCCTCTCCAGGGGCCAGGGTGACAGAGCAGCAGGTCAAGAACCAACGGAGGAACAGAAGCCCGGCACTGTCAGACCAAGGGGCTGGCAGAGATGGACAAGCTGAGGGCAGGTCCACCAGTCGGCAGACAAGTGAGGCTCCCATCCAGCCCAGGCTCTTTGCTGATCGTGACCCCTCCACACTCATCCAAACGTTAATTCCCCCCATCCATCCACCCTTCATGCAGTATAAGCCCAAGGTATCAAGCCAAGGACAGGGGTACATTTGTGGGCTGACCTAGGGCCTGAGCTTGGACTAGCTGGTTGCCCCCAGCCTCCCTGCCCCGGTCATGTTCACCCAGCTCAGCCAATTTTCACAGCCCAATCCCCTTCCACCTCTCCCCAAATCTGCAACCACCAATAAAATAAAGGGAGGCTCTGTGAAATAGGCAAGGCACAGACGCCACCTCCGAGGTGCTCAAAACAGGAAAAACAAAATTGGGCAGTGGGGGTGAGAAGACCAGGTTCCCATGCCTCCATGGCCATCGAGACCCCACGGACTCAGGAGAGTCATTGAACCTCCACGAGCCTCTTGAGTGGCGATCAAAGTCATTTTCTGGAGTTACTACGGGATCAGATGGATGTGAATATAACGCGTTTCAAGGTTGTGCATTTCTAATGTAATTTCGCAAGAAACCCAAGCGGAACAGGCAGAGGACGGACAGCCCAAGGTCGGATGTGGGCTTTCTGAGGTGTCCCAGGGAGACGGGTACCTCTGCCCCCCATGGGAAGAGCACCTCAGATGTCTTGGAGCTTGGGAGATGGAGCTGGGGAGACCAAGCCTGACTTCAGTCAGGCCAAAGTGAGACCACCAGGCTGTTACCACTCCCCAACCCAGGCGGGCGCCACGCAGCGGGCGTCTTCCCCACCCCCTCCTGTCACCTCCTGCTTGTCCCTGCGCCACTTCGCAGCATCTGGCAGCCATGGCAGACCCTCCGCTCCGAGGGGGCCTCGCCTGGCGTGGCCAGGCGGTAGGAGATGCTGCTTTCCCCGTGGGCTCACGCAGAGCTCCCTCCAACGGCTTCCCCCGCGCCCAGGGCGGCTTCCCAGCGCATTCTTGGCAGGCTGGGCCTGTCTCATCCTGCCTGGCTGTACATGTGGGCCCCATTTGCAGGGGGCACCGCGCTGGGGTGGGGAAATCAGAGGGGTGGCTGTGGGGACTGGGTTTAAACGTTTCCACCTGAGAATGTGAGGGAGTACCCCCCAAAGTGATGAAAGGGACCAGAGATCACCACTGGCGCGGAGCCTGCCAAGAGGAAGGGGGCGGGGCCCCCGATGTGGGAAGGCAGGAGGGTCCTCAGGACACAGCGCACAGTGCTGAGCTCAGAGACCCCCCAACGAGAGGCTGGCAGCAGGGACGGCGGGTGACAGCAGCGTCTGGGCAGCAGCTTCACCCTCTGTCGCAGGCACAAGGCTGGCTGCGGTGTATTCGCGACTGCTCGGGGTTCACAGATAGGAGGAGGCCAGGTTGCTGGACCCTCAGACCCGCCGGGTCACTGTCACGGCCGCCACCTCCGTGGGGGCAGCACGTCAGTTGCCGAGTTCGTGAGGGCAGCAGGCTCTGCGGTGGGCGTGGAGCCCTGCCCAGAATGTGCCGGGGACCAGCCGGTGCAGCCACAGCTTCCCGACAGCACGCTGAAACGCAGGAGGGCAGGCGGATGCCTCACATCCGGGCAGTTAGGTGCCAAACAGCCTAAGTCAGTGACTCTACCCCCTGCAGCCCTTCCTTCTCAAGCGCCAGAGGCTCCACAAGTGTTTATAACAGACCAGGGCCTTCTGTCCTATGGCTAATATTTGAAAACAAAATGAACAAGTGGCAGGAAGGGGCCAAACCCTCCCAGTTCTGGCGGAACCTGGCATCTGCGGTCAGGTCTCGCTTCACCAAGGCCACTGCCCCCAGAACCAAAGCATCCTCCCCCAGCAGCAAGCAGCTGCAGGCTTCCCAGCCGCAGGGGGAGGACCCATGGCTTCTCTGGGTGCCAGGCAGGTCCCAACCTCATGCACCGTCTCCCGTCCTGCCTGGAGGACCCTCTGTGAGTCTCTGCATTCCCCCAATTCTTCCAAGCAAAATGGACCCATTAACCTTTTCCCATCAACCCCACCCCTCTTTCCCAGTTCCATCAAAAATTCTAGCTTTCAGTCCATCTGGTTCAAAAGTTTATAGGCATACCAAGACAGAATGGCTTTGGCATACTTTGGCATACTTTGATGCCACTGTCAAAGCTAAAACAAGCCAAAAAGAATGGATTGGCCTGTCACTAGGGGTTCACGAAGTGCTGGTCACCCCCAGCAAGGTGGGAACTAGTACATCCCCAGTTTACAGTTAAGGCTCGAAGACAGGGGGGAGGGGAGAGGGCGGGAGGGAAATAAGGGGCTGGGAGGGGTCTGGGAAGACTCCTGCTTGTGGTGGGGTCAGTGGGACTTTATTTAAAGGAGAAATGAGTTCTGTTAGGGGCTTGACAACGAGGGGGCATTTGCAGGCCTCACGGGGAGCTGTCCTGCGGAAGATACTATATGTAGGTCTGGGGCTCAAGGGACTTGGGATCAGGGACACCCAGGCTGCCCCTGCAGGGGGAGTGTAGGGCGGGGAAGGGGCCATGGGAGACCCCACATGGCTGGAACCTGCCGCAGAATTCGTGTCTCGCAGCTGAGGGAAGAGAGGTCGGGGAGGGGGCACGACTCAACCTCAGCCCTGCCCCGGCCCCCCACCCGGCCTGTCCACCAGCAGGTCAAGCAGGCCCGCCCAGAGCGGGATCCACACGAGGAACACAGCCTCAGAGGCTCCTGAATGTGCTCCTGTGGGTGCACTGGGGAGAGACACTTGGCCAGAGGAAATCTGCTCTGGAAGGAGCCCCCATAGAGCAGCCTGGGCAGGACGGGGGAGTCTAGGAGGGCCCCCGAAACCCTGAGGAACCTCAGAGAGGAAGGGACCCTCCTCACTTCCAGTACTGATTTTCCCTTTTAAAAAGAAAAGGAAAAAAGAAGAAGTTTAAAAGGGAAGAAAGAGAAAAGCGTCCTGTTTAACCTCCAGGCACACTGTCCGGGGAGGCCAGGCGTGGGAGCGGGGGCGGTGCGGCGAGGGATGTGGGAAAGCAAGGCGGGGCGCAGGATGCAGCGACGAGGAGGCTGCGGCGCGTGCACGGAATGAGGGAATGCGAGGATGGGGATGCGCGGGCGTGCGGGATGCCGGGAAGGGGAGGCTGGGTGGCGGGCCGCGGGATGCAGGGCCCTGGACCCCCAGCGCAAGAAGCTGCCTGGCGCTGGCACGGGGCCGCCTGCTGACTGGGGCTTTGAAAAACAACTTCCTTTCAATAAATGTGAACAAAAGTTTGGACCCATCTTCAAAGTGATGAGTTATGCTGAAAGTATGTTCCCGCGAACCGGGGGAACGGGTCCTTCCTGGCATTTGGCATTCGGGAGAGTTTATAAATAACTGCTCAGGTCGGCTTGGGTTACGCCTGCCATGGGAATGCACGCCGTGCCAGCGAGGGGGACATGGAGCCCCGGAGCCAGATGTGGTCCATCACGAGGTAGAATTAGCCCGCCTGCCATTCCCAGCCTCCCCTGGCAGGGCAGGCAAGAGGGCGTCAGGAGAAGCCAGTCCTCATCCCGGCAAAGGAGGCCGAGGGGCTCCCCAGCCTCTGTTCAGCGCTGAGCAACGAGGGGGACACCCAGAGCAGCACCCCCTTTGCATTTTGGAGGGAAAAAAGGAAGAGGTCTCCTCTACATGTGGTTTCCATTGCAGAGAAAAGTAAAAACATGTGCTGGCATTTCTAGCTGACATGGTCCTTGTTATTTTAATGAGAAAGCCCATAATTAGGGACAAGAGTGAAAAAGAAGCAACACCAGCCTTTCTCCTGGTGCCTGGTGCCCACACCTTGCCCCCCAGGGAAACCAGCGGCCCCTGACGCCCGTTCCTCTGCACCCGTTGACCTGCCCATCAGTGCAGAAGAAGGAAGGACAGCAGGAAGACGGCAGACCTTGCAGCCCTAACAGTTCCCGCCTCGGTGTCGAAGGGTGCAGCCGAAGCAGTTCATTTGTCAGCGATTGAACATCATTACGGCATTAACAGCCTCCGTCCATGCCAAAGAGCTGGCTTTGCACGCCTATAACTTAGAGTATATCAAACCGGAGTTTATTGAGTCTCAGCCAATCAGAAGTAAAACTTAAATAACTTTTTACAATTCTCTGCATTCTTCCAATCACATTAAAATATTTATTTGTACCTTGCATGATATATATAAACGTTTTATTCAGAACATTTGAAAGCTGGTTCTTTAAACAGGAGAAGATACATACTACATGCTGGTGGAGACGGCCAGTGTGTAGTCTGTCCATTCGGTTCCATGTAGGGAAACGGCTCAATTGGATTTGCAGGAACACACCGTTGGTCTCTCGGCCCACTATTTATTTATGGCTGCTCACCTTCCCTAGCAACTTCCCTCCGGAGCGGGTCCCTGTTTGTCTCCCCTGGTCCGGTTCTGGGACTTTATTCCAGGGCGGCAGGGCACCTTCTGCCCCCCGGGAGCTGCCCGCATGCTGCTGGTCACCCAGAGAGCAGGACGCCGAGGGGAGTAGGAAGCTCCACCAGCCATCATCTTAGGACAAGAACGTAGGAACGAGCTGGGTATAGAACCCCAACCCCCCACCTTCGCCCTGCCCTTTCCTGGCTGTGTGCCACTGGCCTCTGAACTTCCCCTCTCTGAATCTCAGCCACCATTTGTCCTCACCCACAAGTCATAGATGGTGACTGCCCGGTGTCTCCTTCCATGTTCATCTCCATCCCGTCAGTACCTCCCCCAAAGGTCCCTCTGCTGACGACATGACAGGCCAAGTTCCCAGGGATAGACCACGTCCCGGCAGAAGGATGCTGAGGCCTCTGTGAGCCTCTGTCTCTAGGTTTAATAATAACGCCACCACCAAGAATGCCTCCCATTTATGGCACGTTTACAAGGTGCTGAGCCCTGAACAAGCGCCGTCCCTGTGGCCCCCACCCAGCCCCCCAGGGAGGGCCTCCAGCTGTGATGAGGTGTCAGGTGGTTGAAGGGCTTGGCCAAGGTGGCATGGTGTGCCAGGCAGGCCAGTGCCAGGGCCTGGCAGGGGACCACAGCTCTCTACTGCCAAGCATTGCAGCAACTACTGGGCGGCTGAGCAGACTGACCGGCCTGGGGGTGGTGAGGCCACAGGCAGGATCACCAGCCAGGCCAGGCCAGGGACAACCAAGTGGGGTCTGACAAGAGCAGCAGGGCAGGGATTCTGCCCGCCATGGAAGCCCCTGCCTGCAGAGAGCGCCCTGGCATGGAAACGCAAAGCTCATTTTTGTTAACATGTCCCCAACCACAAGAAAAATCTTCACAGGGCGTAATGGCTCCAGCACGATAGAAACTGACTTCTTGTTTTTGTAACGTCTCAGGCAGGTGTGTCTGGTCAGCGGACGTTCTGGTCCTCCAGTAATTCAAGGACCAGCTGTCCTCCTCCCCCTTGGGCCTCACCATAATATGCACCCCCAGCAGGGAAAAGGAGAAAGAGGCTGGAAGGCACCTCAGGGGCGTCCGGGGGCCAGGCTTGGGAGCAGCACACGTCCCTGTGCTGGTGTTCCACTGGCTAGAACCCAGTCCCACAGTCACACCTAACTGCGGTGGCAGATGGAAATGCAGTCCAGCTGCGTGTCCAAGAAAAAGGAGGAAAGATTTCGGTGACTAAGTCACCATCTTGGCCGCAGGGACTTTCCCACATAGGAAGAACTCAGGGGGCAGGTTTGGCTGCTCAGTGATGCCTTCACAGACCAAGGCTCTGTCTGTTATTTCCAGCCTCCATCCCACCAAATTAGCTGTTGCCCTCATGCTCGTTTCTTTGTGTTTGCAAGTGGCTGCTGAAGAAGCAGACATCACATTTGCATTCCAGTCAGGAAGAAAGGGGACGGGATGGGGAATGGCACCAACCACATCTGTCCCCTTTTATAGGAAAGTGCACGAACTTTCCCAGAAACCCCTTCAGCATTTAAAGTTTCACTGGGTCACATGGCCTCCCCTCCCTGAAAGCGAAGCTGGGAAACCAGGGATGGTTTCCCTGCCTGGGATGAAGGGAAATGGGTGTGGGGTAGGCAGCCAACGAGGTCTGCTACCATTGGGAAGACAGATGTCTGTAAAATGCAGCTGTGGTTGAATAGTGTTCCCCAAAATTCATGTCCACTCAGAATCTCAGAACACGACTTCCTTCAGAAATAGGGTTTTGCAGATGTAATTAGTTAAAAATCTCGAGATCTAATTAGTTAAGGGGTTGGGACCCAGTGCAGGCTGAGTTGCCATGGACAAGAGGCAGCGGTGGAGGAGAGTTGGAAGCTAGTACTAGATGGGTCAGAAGTTCTATGTGGCTGAACAGCAGCTAAGACCTTACTGTGAGTCTTCAACCAAACAAGGATAAATTTTGATAATACAGGCAAAACACATAGAGTCCATTCTCCTCATCTGCAGGAGGTATGTCCTAGAGTCACGCCCTGGTCCCAGTATTTTCATCTGCTGACCAATACATACATGACCTTGTTTTCTGTGTGTTTCTAGTTCAAGACACCTTATTGAACATATGCAGTTGGCTCATTAGTGTTGAACAATCACAGCAAACCACACTGTAACTCAGGCCTGAACAAAGCTTCTCTAACATATATTTTCCCCACAAGGCACCTTGCAGCTTTGTCCTTAGGAACACAGAAAGTTCTTCAGCACTAGGTTGGGGGCGATTTTAAAGAGCAAAATCAACAACAACAACAACAACAAAAAGCACAAACCTGCAAAAAATGTAGCACTAAATAGGCCAAGAAAAGGACATGTAATGACAGGGTGAGAGCCAAACCAAGAAGGCAGAGTGTCTCCTGGTTCAGCCTCACCTGAGAAGGAGTTGCAAAGAGCAGCTCAAAGTTTATGCTGCTCTGCACATGTCCACAAATGACCCGAAAGCACCACAGGCATCAGTCTGGGGGTTACAGATGCATTTTAGCAAGTAGGCCAGATTGCAAATACAGAGTCGGCGGATAGCGAGCAACCATGGTACTATAAAGATTTTGAACAAGCTTCTCGCCCACACAGGGACCTGAGAGCCCTCCCCACCGGTGGGAGCGGGGAATGCTAGGAGGGGCGGGGAATCCAGCAGGATCCGTCCAATGACCACAAGCTCAGAGTCAACCGACCCGGCTCTAATGGAAGCCAGGGGAAGCCGTCAGTAAATGTCTGGTCTGCATAACCACTTGCGTATTTTTCATCTAATTAACGTCCTTTCATCTTAATTAGCCACTCGCTCCCACATCGCATGAAGATAGCTGCCAGTTCCCAGAGCTCAGCAATGCGATCAGAACGGCAACAGGAACTCCATTTGGGGTCAAGAGCACGGACGTGATCCAGTGACAGCCAGAGAAAGTGTGCTGGTCTTCACTTTTTTTTGCGATACGCAGGCCTCGCACTGTTGTGGCCTCTCCCGTTGCGGAGCGCAGGCTCAGCGGCCATGGCTCACGGGCCCAGCCGCTCCGCGGCATGTGGGATCTTCCCGGACCGGGGCACGAACCCGTGTCCCCTGCATCGGCAGGCGGACTCTCAACCACTGCGCCACCAGGGAAGCCCTGGTCTTCACTTTTTTGAGCAGAAGTGGTCTTCACTTTTTTGAGCAGATTTTTGGGGACGGGAGGGTTTGGGGCGTAGGAGAGGGCTCTCTATCCTGTTATGCAACATTGTGTACTGCTTAGTTTTAAGTTGTGAAGGTTTTGGAGATTTGGGGAATCAGATTCTCTTGCCTCTTGTAAAGGTTTTGGCGTGCGCATCAGAAAGAAGACTCTGAAGACATAATTCACGGAGCTGAAACAGGATTTTTACCCTAGAGAGGGTCGACCGGCTGGGGTACGGTCTCAACCAGGTAGGCCTTTCTCTTGGGCAGGCAGGCACAGTCCTCTGGGCCCATCTTGTCATGCCCACCCTTCCTTTTGCAAATGCCCATCAAAAAATTAGCAAGGATGCTCTGCATTCATGAGGATGGTAAAAACGGTTGCTTCATCCATTGTTGGTAAGAGTGCAAAGTATTACTTTTCTGCCGAATAGCTTGGCAATTAATTTCAAAGCCTTGAAAATATGCACATCCTCCCTCATACTCCTCAGGATGGCTACTATGAAAAACTCAGAAAAAGAACAAGTGTTGACAAGGATGTGGAGAAATTGGAACATTTGTGTGCTGTTGATAGGAACGTAAAGTGGGGCGATCACTATGGAAAATAATATGGCAGTTTCTCAAAAGGTTAACCATAGAAGTACCAGATGATCCAGCAATTCCCCTTCTGAGTATATACACCAAAGAATTAAAACCATGCATCCAAAGAGATATTTGCACAGCCATGTTCAGAGCAGCATTATTCACAGTAGCCAAAAGGTGGAAGCCACCCAGGGTCCATTGACTGAGTAATGAATAAGCAAAATGTAGTCTATCCATACAATAGAATATTATTCAGCTTTAAAAACGAAGCAAATTCCAATACATAGGACAATATGGATGAACCTCGAGGACATTATGCTCAGTGAAATAAGCCAGTCACAAAAGGATAGATATTGTGTGATTCCGCTTCTGCGAGGTCCCTGGAGCAGCCAAATTCATACAGACAGAAATGTAGATGGTGGTTGCGAGGGGGAGGGAGGAGGGGGATGGGGAGCTAGTGTCTAATGGAGGTTTCAGTTTTTCAAGGTGAAAAGAGTTCTGGAGACGGTGGTGATGGCTGTGGAACAGTGTGAATGTACTTTGTTCCGCCGCACAGCACATTTAAGAATGGTGAACGCGGGCTTCCCTGGTGGCGCAGTGGTTAAGAATCCACCTGCCAATGCAGGGGACATGGGTTCGAGCCCTGGTCTGGGAAGATCCCACATGCCGCGGAGCAACTAAGCCCGTATGCTGCAACTACTGAGCCTGCGTGCCACAACTACTGAAGTCCACGCACCTAGAGCCCGTGCTCCACAACAAGAGAGGTCGCCTCAATGAGAAGCCCGCACACCTCAACGAAGAGTAACCCCCGCTCGCCGCAACCAAAGAAAGCCTGCACACAACAGTGAAGACCCAACGCAGCCAAAAAAAAAAAAAAAAAAAAAGAATTGTGAACATGGTAAATTTTATAGTATTTTACCACAACTTTAAAAATATATATGTGAGTAATTTGACCTCATATTTCCACTTCTAGTTTGTTCTCTACCTGATTAACCTTCAATTACAAGGATTTAGTTACAAGCATGCTCTTATCAGCATTATTATTGCAAAAAAAGAAAAAATCACACCTCAATGTTCAATAATAAAGAGTTAATTAGAATTCTGCATCAGCATTAAAAATAATGGTATGAAAATATATTTGTTGATCCAGTTTTTAGAAAATAATCATATATTCATATACATGGGAAAATCTGAAAAGATCTATAAAAATGTTAATTAAGATTCCTCTGATTAAGGTAATTTTTTCTTAATTTTGCTTAATCTGTATTCTCTGCTTTTATTCATGTAACTGTGTAATAGCTAAAACTTTACAAGTCAAAACATTATCCTGGAGAGGTAACATGGTTTTTGAAGCATTATTATTATAACTGATATTGCTTGAGCACCTGTAATATGTCAACTGTTATTACACAAATTATCCTATTTAATCATCAAAGAATTAGGTAATATAAAGTCTTCCCATTGCACAGTTGAAAAGCCTAAGTTGGTCTCTAATTAGATAATGATTTGTAGCACCTTCTCATTTCCAAAACACTTTAACACGTGATTTTATTGCATCCCTGACCGTAGATGAAAGGCATAAGGCAGAAATTATCCCTATTTCACAGATGGGAAAAATGAGGTGCAAAGAGCTTCAGAGATGCATTTGGTCAAGTTCACAAATCTCGCAAATGCTATAGCCGGGGCTTGGGATCTCGCTTCTTTACCTCACTATATCGCCCGTCCATTTGACAACTGGGAGAAAAAGAAGCAGATAAAAACTCTGGCGTCGAGCGTGGAGATGGAGGAGATGGGTCGAGATTGCCGGAGTTGCGTCAGCAGCACAGAAAGGCGGGCCCTGAGGCTGTCCTTGCCAGCTGGGTGCCCTCTCCATGCCTCTGAGTTTGCACCTGGGGCTGCCTTGAGACCACCTTCATATTAACTGGTTAAAAAGTAGATGTTTTAATTTCTCAGTCCCCGAAGCAAGCAGCAGTGGATTGAAAGGTGGCCCCCAAAAGATATGCCCACCCATCACCTGTAAATGTGACCTTATTTGACCAAAGCGTCTTTGCAGTTGCAATTAAGTTAAGGATCTTAAGGTGAGATCACCCATGAGATCAATCAGAGTGGGCCCTAAATCCAACGACAGGTGTTTTTATAAAGGGGAGACAAGGGGAGAAGACACAAAGCAGAGAAGGTGATGTGAAAGCAGAGATCGGACGGATGCCTCTACGCGCCACGGAGCACCAAGGATTGCCGGCAACACCCAGAAGAGGGAGAGAGGCCCGGAACGTGTTCTCCCCTGGAAGCTTCAAGGAGAGTTACACATGTGCCACATCTTCTCTCTCCATTCATCTGTCCATGGACACTTAGGCTGCTTCCATGTCCTGGCTGTGGTAAATAGAGCTGCAGTGAACACTGTGGTCCACGACTCTTTTTGAATTATGGTTTTCTCAGGGTATATGCCCAGGAGTGGGATTGCTGGGTCATAGGGTAGTTCTGTTTTTAGTGTTTTAAGGAACCTCCATGGAATATTACTCGGCCATAAAAAGAAATGAAACTGAGTTATTTGTAGTGAGGTGGATGGACCTAGAGTCTATCATACAGAGTGAAGTAAGTCAGAAAGAGAAAGACAAATACCGTACGCTAACACATATATATGGAATCTAAAGGGGGAAAAGAAAGGGTTCTGAAGAACCTAGGGGCAGGACAGGAATAAAGAGGCAGACGTAGAGAATGGACTTGAGGACGCGGGGAGGGGGAAGGGTAAGCTGGGACGAAGTGAGAGAGTGGCATGGACATATACACACTACCAAACGTAAAACAGATAGCTAGTGGGAAGCAGCCTCATAGCACAGGGAGATCAGCTCGGTGCTTTGTGACCACCTGGAT
>RJWK010045877.1:0-17844 GCA_004363435.1 Platanista minor
AGCCGTGACACCCAAGAACCGGCTCCAGGTTCCACCCCAGGGACAGGCCCCGCAGAGAAGGCTTGTGTTGAATGGCTGCTCAGGCGCCCAGCACCCCGGCTCCACCATCCCCACAGCTGCCTCCCGAACTTGGGGCTCCTCTGGTCAATGACAGGCCTCTGTCCCATCCCGTCGTGCTGTCCTGGCTCTTCCCAAGCCTGCTGGGTAAAGGGCCCAGGAGGTGGGGGAGAAAAGAGCATTTTTTTTAGGGGAGAAAAAGAAGGCTGACAGGCATTTGTGACCCACTATCAGAATGCAGGAGCCTCAAGAAGACATCGAATCCTCAGAGAGCCAAAACGGCTGACGCTACAACTCCCAGACTATCAAAAGCGTGAAAAACCCCACTTTTCAAAACAAATTAGAAACGTTAACTCTACAGAAAGACCTTCCCACCACAGGCTTTCCCGGAGCCTCGCCCTCCACTGCTGCTTTCAAAATATTTACTTTACCCTTGTGCTCTGCTCGGCTCGCCTGTCACCACAGCAGGCTGGGGGAGACGGAGCGGGGACCGTCTTCTGTCTTGTCCTCCTCCAGACCCCAAACCCTCCCCCCAGCAGCTAGTGAACAGTGATAACAGCTCCCACCCGCATGCCTATATGTTCCTTGGGAGGCATCTGTAGAGAGTGCTGGGGAGATGCAGAAAGAGGGCAGGACGAAGGGAGGCACGAGGCTTCGGGGTCACACAGGTGAGTCCCAGGCCTGCCACCCACCGGCTGTGTGATCTTGGGCAAAATCCCTTCCCTTCTGTTTCCTCAACTGCAGCAGAAAGGATGCGTAACCCAGCGCGGCCTCCTGAGATAGATGTGACACGCGCGCGCGCATGCACGCGCGCGCGCGCGCGCGCACACACACACACACACACACACACACACACACACGCCTCGCAAACTCTAGGAGCTTAGAAAAACAAACCCCAAACACCGGAAACCTTGAATAAAAAACAGCTACTGTATGGTAGTGATTGTTTCCGTTTAAGATTATGATTGACAACAAAAAGACTGCCCGAAGACTCAAAACCATCAAGAGGTACTTGGCTTTAGACGTTTAGAATCTCTAGAAATTCAGTAAGAGGGGCAAGACTCCTTGGAGCAAAGAACAACAAAAAAGTTGGCTGTTTTCACATCAGTCAAGAACTGAACGGGAGAAAAGACCCAACGGGCCTCCAAACACCAGTTCTCTAGCCCCAAAGAAACTAACACCCAGGGCAGCGATCAGGTGGCGGGTCAGGGAGAAGGTGGGATGTCTTCTGCCCCCCCTATTCAGACTTTCCAAACAAAAGAAGATAAATGTGCCAACGCTCCCAGCGGTGGGCGCAGAGCACAGGGTGTAGGGGCCCGTGGAGCCGTCTCCGTGCACCAGCCCCACGGATCTTCCGACGCCCAGATACTCACAGCTTGCTGAGGCTGTCAAGCCCTGTGAAAGCACCACTGGTGTCCTCGATTGTCCCCGAAATCTCGTTGTGGTCCAGGTCCCTGGGGAGGAGACAGACAGAAAGCTCACCATTCAGTCTGTGGCAGCAGGAGAGACTCACACCCACTCTGCCACCTTGAAGCTCGAAACATCTCGGTGACTTCTAGGTGCCCAAACGGAACATCCAGTTAAGATTAGAGGCGTGGGCTTCCCTGGTGGCGCGGTGGTTAAGAGTCCGCCTGCCTATACAGGGGACAAGGGTTCGAGCCCTGGCCCGGGAAGATCCCACGTGCCGCGGAGCAGCTAAGCCTGTGCGCCGCAAGTAGTGAGCCTGTGCTCTAGAGCCTGCAAGCCAAAACTACTGAGACCACGTGCCACAACTACTGAAGCCCGCGTGCCTAGAGCCCGTGCTCTGCAACGAGAGAAGCCACCGCAGTGAGAAGCCCGCGCACCGCAACGAAGAATAGCCCCTGTTCGCCCCAACTAGAGAAAGTCTACGTGCAGCAACAAAGACCCAATGCAGCCAAAAATAATAAATAAGTAAGTAAGTAAATAAATAAAACATTAAAAAAAAAAAAAAAGAATAGGGGCGTGACCACTCAGCCACCCTGCCATGAGAACTGGCTTTCTCAGCCTCCCAACAAAGCTGACATAGGCCTTGGACTGGCAGCTTCCCAGCTGCATGTGCTACTCCCCAGTGGGCAAACACCAGGCCCCAGGGGAAGGGGTGTAGACGGCACAGGGGAAAGGCTGCTTTGGATTCTGCCCCCAAAGAGCGGACTTCTGGCCACTGCTCTGAGAATGAGTCCGAAAGATCCCCTAAGGTTCCCATCTGCTTTCACCCCGACCAGGGTCCCCTTCCTGGACTTGACCGAGAAACTGCAGAAGGCACACGGAGGAAAGGACAGGGAAGAAAGAGGCCCCGGCACAGGGCCCTCCCTAGTGGGTTTGGCGCCCAGAGCCCCTGTCTCCCCCCAGGGCCTGCACAGGTGCTGACTCCCAGCCAGGGACGACATCTGGGTGCTGAGTCAGACTTGCGACCCAACTGCCAAGACCAGAGGACCAGGCCAACTTTTCGGCCCAGTCTCTGCCAACAACGCAAATCACAAGGCCAATGACTCAGCTTCCTCCCCCAGCTTCCAAGGGCAGGTCACCACGCCAGGCAACACACCCCACCTGGCGACCAGGCCCCCGTGCTGCCCTGGGTTGGCCCTCTCCAACCTTCCACAAGTTCCGCCACGCCTTCCCCTCCTGAGCCCTGGCGGATGCGGGCTAGGGCCAGAAAGGATGCTGCTCTCGGCTCCCGTGAGCGCCAGCGGGGGCGGCAGCTCGGACCTTGGAGAGGAATGCTCATTCTGACCTCTACTTTACAACTGGAAGCTCAGGGCCGAGATCCTGAGGCTGGAAGGGACTCCTCCTTTCATCAGGTTCCTCCCATTATCTTGGTCCTGAAACACCCGGGACCCGGGGCTGCTGCTCCGTGTGCCTGTCTCCCTGATCCGAGCCCCGGCTGCCAAAGATTTTTCTCACTTCTCTGGCCTCCTCAGTCTGAACGTCCCGGCCTTGTCATTCAGCACTGACGTGGCTCCGAGGCTGACCTCGGCTTGAACAGCCTGGCATCCGGGCTCTTTCTCACTCCTCCGCGACGGCCTGGCATGAAAGCCTTCTCTGCTGTCTCTGCCAAGCGCAGGCGCAAAGGCCTTCCTCCCCGTCATGCCGGAAGAGCCCGCTCTTTCTGCAGGGGGCACAGCTGGCAGGGAGGCCTCAGACCCCACGGCCACTCTGCCTGTTGAAATCCAGACGCCGCTCCCACCCCACCCCCCTTTTATGGCTGGTTGTTCTGTTGCCTGGAAGTCCTCGAAAGCCCAGAAAAGCCCAGAAAATGTTAAGTCCCAGAAAAGCACCCTGCAGCAACTCCCTCCACCTCACGGGGAACTTAGAGGGAAATGACATGATCATCTCCATTGTGTTAAATGACCCTAAAAAGGCTCCGGGAGAGACACAGGATTCCCTCATCACCTCTTCTGGAAACGGGCGTCCTGGATGCAGGCTATATGCTGAAGAAGTTGAGATGCTAGCCCAAGACACGAGCCTCAGGATTGCCCTGGCTCAGATAAAAATACTCAGGACTGAAACATGGAAGTTGCAGCGGGAAGGCTCGGGATGGGAAAGACGGCCCCAAGGCTGCTGATCTGGGGGCGGCAACGCGCAGCCTGGGGAACCTTTCCCACTGCCGGACCCCACGTCCCGCCAAACGCACTGCAGGAACCAGCGCGTGGTGATGACAGTTTTTTTTGGGTCGTCATCTCTCTAGGCACCACCACGGGGGGAATGAGGGACACTCTTCTGCTCAACTAGCTCTTTTTCAATTTATTACATGAAACTTGGTGAGACTCTGGCACACAACACAGGTCAGCTTTGGATCTAATTCTGACTCGGGACCAATGAGAAGGGAACGCAGCGAAGCAGTTGGTGTGCTCTATTCGGCTCTCCCTCCAACCCAACGGGGAAAGACGTACAAGACGCGCAGGCTTTTGAGTCCCCGGAAGGCGCCTTCCGCAATGTGACTGATGGAATTGTGGCTGAGGCGTAGGATGCTCAGGCTACTCAGGTCAGCCAGGCTCTCCTCGTCCAGCCGGGTCAGATTATTGAAGGACAGAATCCTGAGGAAGGGAGGGGAAAGCAAACATCACAATCAGGTTGCACGGCATTGTCTTCCCTCTCTTCTCCCGAACGTAAAGCCATGGTCGGCCAGTCACCTAGGTCCCAGTGGGGAAGGGATACGCCCACAAGGATCCCGGGGGGCAAAATGGTCTCACAGTTAGAAACCCATCAGGGCTTGATACCCATACATTTTGACTCCTGGAAGGAGGTCTGTAAACTGGGAGCACTACACAGCACAGGGTCAGACAACAAAGAACCACAAGGCTCCAACCCCTGCATGCACCTGGTGTCCATGGCTGGTCCTGATTCAGGCCATGACCTCTCTCACGGCTGTGGCCTGAGACTCTGGACAGGACGCCAGGGGGTTCTCATAGTGAGCAAGGGAGCCGGACAGCCTCCCAACATCGGCCAGCAGAGGGCACCACCAGCCACTGCCTGGAAGAAGCCTTCCTCACTGAACTGCAGGCCTCACCTGGGCAGCACCCGGGGGGACCAGAGTCTCCCAGCCGGGCTACCTTGCCCTCACCCAAGCCAGCCTCTTAGCATGATCCCCCTACCGTAAGCAGCTAAGGAACACACCCCCAATCACACACCTTCCCTGACCATCAGAATCAATCTTGCCTTCCTCCCAGCACAGACCCTGCATCTCTGACATAGCCCTGGGTTGGTTACTTAGCATCTTACTCATCTATCCTCAAAAAATGGAATCTCTGGGCTGGGGCAGGAGGAAGGAAAATAAACTCGGAGAAGATGAGCAAGTTTTTAAAGGTAGCAGGGAGTGACAGTTTTTCTCTCCTGGAAAAATAAGTCATGGTGCCTGTCAGTTGCAGAGATCTCCTGGCAGGAGATCAAAATTACATCCTCACCTGCAATTAAAAGAATTTAGTTTAAAGGAGGGGCGGGACACACAGGTGGAAAGCAACTCTCAATCTGGCTCCAAGGTTACCTGGGTGTCGGGCAAAATGCTAGGCTGGTCAGGGGACACTCCCGTGACCTTCTCTGCCCCTTTGGAAGGGCACAGAAGGCAGCCGGAGGGGGCACAGGGAGTGTGCCCCTCACCGCTGCCTCAGCACCAGGGCGCACACACCCTCTGCGATTCAGAGCCTGTGCAAGTAAGTACAGGGCCTCCGGGGGCTGAGAAGACCTCTCCCGCTTCCCTGTGGCTCCCAGGCCCGGACAGCGGAAAACCATGGGTCCTGGGAGTTCCCTAGCGGGGTCAGGGCCTGAGGCGAGAGTCTTTCAGAAGCCATCCCATTCCACGTGAGAATACCGTGCTATTGATTTTTGCATTAGGTAATGATGGACTCACTGAAATATAAACTCCAGGTCAGAGTGGGGTGGGGGAAGAAAGTGGACAAATAGATAAAAACACTAGCTGCAAGACTCAGCACTAGGTTTAAACGTCCCCTTACGTTTACCTGCTGAGGGCGAGAGACAGACAAGAAAGACAGGCTTGGCACTTGTAATCATTCACTTCAGTGGGTGAGTCTTTTCCTACAGTCAAGCCTAGAAAAATGAAAACCCACCCAAACTCTCTTAAAAAAAAATAAAGAAACACACTGGACTACACCAGAATTGAACAACCTTGAACATATTAAATTGAGATGAAAACCATGGTGAGGAGGTACTTTTTTTCCTGCAAAAACCCCAATCTTCTAGACGTGGGATTAAAACAAAGGGATATGACCGTGTCCACCAAGTCCCAGGAGATGCTGCTTTCATGATCAACGACCCACCAGGACATGGCAGGATAGCCCAGGCCCCAGCCCCTCCCCACCCAGGAGAGAGCCTGTCACTGTGGGTGTCAGGGACCCTGGGTGCCAGCTCAGGGGATCCCAGTCCCAGCCTGGAGCCCCGTGGGGGGGAATCTCTTTACGTGAGGTATAAGCACACATTCCGGTCAGCACGGGAGCCTCGCTACCAGGCCAAGGGACCCGAAGCTGGGGAGGGGAAGGAGCCAGGCGCCTGGGCCACCTGTCAGGGGAAGTTACGACAGAAACCACAGGACAGAAACTACATGCACGTAGAAATTCTCCTACTGTCAGTGTGTCGCCTTCTCTCGGGTTCACTGTCCTTTCTGTGTTTGAGCCCCAATACAGGCACACCTCGTTTTAGTGTGCTTTGCTATATTGCGCTTTGTAGATATTGCTTTTTTTTTTTTTTAAAACAAATTGAAGGTTTTGGCAACCCTGTGTAGTCAGATGATGGATAGCATTTTCTAACAATGAAGTATTTTTTAATTAAGATCTGTTCATCATTTTTTAAGACATAATGCTGCTACACACTTAACAGGCTGCAGTATAGCATAAAGATACTTTTCTATGCACCAGGAAGCCAAAAAGTGCGTGACTTGCTTTACTGAGGTGGTCTGGAACCGAACGTGCAGTATCGCCGAGGCCTGCCCGGAGCCCCTCTCGTGAGAGACGCACGTGTTACGTGGTGTAGCCATTCGTAGACAGAGGCTCTCAGAACAGCCACCCTTCGGCAGCACCCCCTGCTAATGTGAAGTGGGGCGAAGAGGAGAGATGAGCTGGGAGTCAGGCCCCAGTGACTGCGATCCGCGGGGCCTCGCGGTCCCGTTCCGGGCCTGCCTGCTGGGGGCTCTTTCCTCCCTCCGCAACAGGCCCCCGAACCCCCAAGCCCGCCGTGCCGTAGGATGCGTGGCCCAGAGCTCCCCGGGCTCTGGAGGAGTCACCTCCGGGCCGTGTCCACAAAGCACCTGCGGAGCCAGGAGGGGACACTCACAGCTCGTGCAGCTTCTGGCAGAAACTCCAGCCGTCACGGTGGATCCGGGAGATGGAGTTGTTGCCAAGGTGGAGCTGGTGCAGGGCCGTGAGGCCGTAGAGTGAGCCGCTGTTCACCTCCGCCAGGCTGTTGTACTCCAGGTGCCTGCAATGACGGCCACGTGCGCGGGGTGAGCACGGACCCCCGGGGGCTCACGCACCCACCCAACCCACGGCGAAGGAGCGGCTCCCCGGCGTCACCCAGGATCCGACAGCACTGCTGGAGAGATTGGTAAGGGGGGTGTGTGCACCTACGTGTATGTGTACGTGTGTGCGCACACCTGTCTGGGGGGCAGGAGAAGACAGGCAAAGCAACGCAGATGGCGGTGAGGACCCAGGCCGACTGAGAGAGCTCAGAGGCCAAGGGGAAGCTCCTAGAAGCAACCGTATGAGCCGAGCACAAGCGAACCAGCACACACATGGGTAGAGGAGGTCCGAGCAGAAGGCAAAGCCCACTCCAGGAAGAGGAAGAAGAGATGAGGAGGAAGCTCTCATCACTATCCCCATCTTGCAGATGAGGAGACTGAGGCTGGGAGAAGACAGGCAACCTGTCTAACAACACTCATTCCCAGCTCAGCCAGTAGTGAGGGGCCAGAATTCAAACCGGGGCCTTGCTAACCAAGCCTGGGCTCTGGACCACTGCGCCAAGAAACACGGTTTGAGCTCTGGGGTCAAACTACTGGGATTTAGTGCTCAATTTTGCCACCTGGCGGGCCGAAGAAGCCTCAACAACCATAAAGTGGAGACGCCCAAGAAGTGCTGACTCCATAGGGCTGTGCCGATGTGGAAGAGGACGCAGGTCAGCGACTCGGCGTCGTGCTGAGAACGGAGCTCCTGCTAAATTAAGTAGGGACGTTACTACCATCCTGCTTCTCGGCGCCGCACAGCCCGGCCACAGACGACTCCGCCCCACAGGACTGGCCTCTGGAACAGAAGTTACTGCTTCAAATGCTGCCCCACGTGCAGTATCACAAGGGCTGCAGGCGCCCAGGTTTCACTTTTACCTGTCGTCCTTTTTCTGCCTCTGCTCAAAAGGTTAGCCCTTAATTTATAAACAACCTCGAAGGCAACTCTTTCTTCACCCCCCAATTGGTATGAATTTGTTCACCGTAAAACCCAAACGTCGTGTGCTAAGGACTCCATGTTCTTCTGAGAATTCTGACTCCCGGCCCTCCCAGCTCACGACCACCTGGGTTCCAAAGTCCAAAATGACAGTTTTAAGAATGTCAAGGAAAAGCGCGCTCGAATATGTAAACACAGGCAGAGCCGCCCAAAGGTGAACAACGAAGAGAGGGAGAGGCAAAACAGCAGCGCTAAGGATGTCATTTTACAAAGTGTGTGTGCGCGCGTGTGTGTGTGTGTGACGGTGTGCATATCGAGAGATGCTCCTGATGAGGACGGCTCAGAGGGTTGACGCAACTGGACCTGGAGTTTTTGGTTTTTGTATCAGTTGCAAAGATAACTGATAAAAGGCATAAACGGAGTGATGTAACTTGTGGAGACTGGGAGGGCATGGGGGTGTCCTGAGCAAGTTAAATCATTGACCGTAAAGCAAGAAATCTCACGGTGACACATCAAGATAGTGGTATAAGTGTATTAACTTGGAAGAAACCACCAGCAAAACTACAAATAGAAAACCCCCAAAAGAGAATGATTTGGAAGTGACTGCCTGCCTCACGGGGGTGGAACTGGGGGAAAGAGAATGGCAGCTGGGGTTGGTGGGGGGCAACAACTACTTTTCTTTACAATTTGATTTTGCTCAACTATGAATAAACGTTTCTTTTGATTAAAAATAAATAAATGTTGAAAAACTGAAGCTTGGTAACTGCCTCGTCTGCCCTTCTCCGGGTGCTTTTCCATCCCTCCACGGGCAGGCAAGCCCCGTGACTGTCCACATCTGGCTGGAGCGAGTGCTCCCTCGATAAAAGTGGAACAGCTGCAGCGAGTGGCTTGATTTAGTTCACAGAACATAAAAAAATCTCTCAGGATGAACTATACATTTTGGGCCCACCTGCACATCAAGAAAGACGGTCAAACCCAAAGTGAGGAGACAGGGAACTTCCTGTGGTGTGCGGGAGACAGGAGAGGATGTGGGAAGGGAGCCCACTGTCCGCCAAGGCGGCAGGATGGGGGTCTAATAGGGAAGAACAAATCTGACTCCATGTTAGATGCTTCTTTCTTTCACTTTAACCTTGGGCCTTCTATTGCTTTTGCTTCCAGTTAAGAATCTTGCCTGTAGCGTGAAATATACAGGGTAGCCCATTCTCAAGGCTCTGACCTTTAAAGATGTTAACACTTTTCTGTTCACATAGAGATAAAAAGTTGCAGAACAGCAACTAACATTTGTCTTGTTGGAGGTTTACAGGAACATCGGGACCTGACCTACACTGTCAGCTGCAAGGACAAAGGATTCCTACACCAAGAAGTCTGCAACAAGCAGCCACACCCCTGCCTCACCTGGCCTTTAAAAATGCTTTGCTGAAACCCTCTGGGGAGGTCAGGGTTTTGGGGGCACGAGCCATCCGTCTCCCTGCACGGCCCCGCAATAAACCTTTCTCTGCTCCAAACTCTGACGATTTGGTATTGTTTGGCCTCACTGTGCGTCGGGCATGTGCACTTGTGCTGGGTTAACATGGGGAGGGAAAACGGGGAGGGGAAGCAGCCCCAGCAAAACAGCCCCTCTTCCAACCTCACGAACCAACTCGCTTCACTGAATCCAGTGAAACTCCCCCCAAGAGATTTTCTTAACCTGCAAGAAAAACACCCTGAGGTTTGGCGAAGTCCCCAAAGACACTGAGTGGCGGCCAGCTGAAGTCCCAAAGGGCAGGGACTGGGTCCGGCCGAGGTCCTAAATGGTCCCTCAGCGCCTGCAAGAATCCCCGGCGCCTGGCCCGCACTCACAGCGCCTGCATCCTGGCCAGCCCCCAGAAGGCGCCGTCCGTCAGCTTGCTGATGTTGTTTCGCTGGAGCCTCAGCACCTCCAAACTGTCGAGCCCTTGGAATGTCAGGCCCTCGATGAGCCGAATCCGATTCCGATTGAGGTCCCTAAAGAGACGAAGCCAGCGGTTCAGAGCATCCCCCACCCACACCTCCACCTACAACCATCACCACGCAGTCCCCAGAGACGATCCCGGGAAGCCGAGACGTACCACAGACGTGCACGCCCACGTGCATGCAGACGCTGATGGGCCATTGCTAACTGGTGAAAGGGGGGCCCAGAGCTCCCAGAAGTCGGTCCCACCACACCCCCGAATGAGCGAGTGCTCCCATTTCTTCCCCAAGCACCCATGACTCTGCAGTGAGGAGGGGGTATGACTCAGGAGGTGAACGTCTTAGGTGAGCTGTCTCTTTCTTAACTCAGCAGCAGAAACCCACACCAGATGCCTCAACCCAGGAAAAATCTAACCAACGGCTATCAAATAGCAACGACACTTCCCACCGAGGCACTATTCAGGTCTCTACTGACGGAGAGAAGTGACTGCACTCAGGAGCGGGCATGTGGGCACACTGCGAAGCGTACACACGGGTTTCCAACCCCAGTGTGATGAAGCCTCAGTGAACCAAAAGATTTCAGGAATCTGGGTGAACTGGCTCCATCAGTAATACTCAAGGAAGGGAGAACACAGCCTGACCAGAAAGCCCTTGGATTTCCCCCAAATACTTCTGCAGTGTCTCACGACCCGCACACGGCCCGGAGCATCCAGAGAGCTTCTCCAGCACCGGAGAGGGCATGGCAGGGCCCCGCCACCCAGGTGTGTCGGAGCGGGGGGAGTGAGCAGGGTGGGGCACACCCCGTCTGGCCGCCAAACCTGGCCGTGAACAGTTGTGTTGTTCTGCTTAAACCAAACATCGATTATCAGCTTGTTTTCCTCAGGTAATACTCTTCGGATACAAAAGAAGGACACCGGCGAACAAAACAAGCAGGGGACAAACAGTCCATCAGGTTCTGGTAAATAGTGGTTCTCTTGACTCCAAACCCTGGGCCATTCTAGGAGGGCACTCAGCCGTGCTGGTCAAAAAAGTAAACAATTACACCCTTTCATTTAAAAAAAAAAAAAAAATCAATTAACTACCTTATGAGATTAAGGAGATGAATGAAGATGGTGACCCATCTCCCGCTTCCTACCTCTGGCTACACTGACTTCCTCTCAAACTGCCCAAGCAGTGCCGGACTCTGTAATGTCCACAGTACAGATTATCTGGGTGCCTTAAAAAAACACAAAAACCTCGGAGATAAATAAGGAACCCCACGCCCACAGTCTAAGCATTAGCCAGAATCAGCTAGGCAGCAGGATTCCTCACTGCATTTTGGAAAGTGCCCATGAGGACAGGCACGTACATCCTCGGTGGATCTTTTCTCGGCAACCTGGGGCAGCCCGCAGGCACCAGACCCAGCTTCTAATTTGCGTTTAGTAGGCTCTGCATCCACGGTAGTTGAGGCACAGCCTGACCGAGGGGCAGCGGGGAAGGGGATGCATTTGGATCGAGGTCCTGGGGGAATTTTGGCCTCCGTGAAGTGTGGCTAAGCTTAATTAAAGTGCAGGTCTCTGTACTCACAGTTGTGTCAGCCGGGGTAACTTGAACGCTTTCACAGGAAGCTGGGTGATCCTGTTTTTGCTCAGCCGAAGCGTTAGCAGCGACCGTGACAGACCATCAAATGCTCCCGACTCCAGGGTGCTGATCCGGTTGCTCGCCAGGTTGCTGGAATGATTCATGAGAGAAAATGCGGTGGTCAGTAGGAGGCCTTCCTCATTCTGTTACTGACACCAGACCTGCCTGAGTTAGGAAACTGAGCTAAAACACACCCAGAAGCATGGGTTTCCAACAGGACATTTGTCGTCCCGAGGCTGCAAGGCCCACCTCTACTCCCAGACTCGGGTGTCAGGGTCATCCTTGTCAGGCTCGACAGAAGCCTTGTGTGAGCCCAGAGCTCGCTCTGCTTGTGGCCGGAGGGGTTTACCCCAGGAGGGTGGGAGGGAAGTCAATTACCTCCACCCCAGCCATCCTCGCACTCCAGCTGGGCCGCTGCAGGAGTCCCTCCTCGCACCCACTACCCAAGGGTTAGGGTTCCAGGTCGGTGAGAAGAGCCTTAGGCAGCAGAAAGTCCACTGCGAAGCAAGGTCAGAGTGGATGTCATAGTCGGGAGAGACAGCCTTTAATTTTGAAGTGGGTCTCACTGTATATGATGTGTAAGTGCGCATAAACCAGCTCATGTTAATAATTTTAAATGTGTCAGAGAAACATTCTAGGTAGAGAGATCTGCATGAGTGGTTACCAGTGGGGAGAGGGGAGGGGGAGGGGCAAGACAGAGGTAGGGGATTAAGAGGTACAAACTACTAGGTATAAAATAAATAAGCTGCAAGGATATGTTGTACATCACAGAATATACCCAATAGTTTATACCAACTATAAATGGACTGTACAAAAATTCTGAGTCACTAGGCTGTACACCTGAAACTTATATAATACTATAAAATCAACTGTATCTCAATGGAAAAAAAAAAAAGTTTTTTAAGGGGTCTGCATGGAGTCCCTTGAAAAAACAAGCAACAGTTGCATGGGATGTCCACCTACAGGATTACGTGTGTAAGGGGCACCTCCCCTCGAAACGCAATGCACTGGGCAGCTAACTAAGGTCTGTGCATTCTGTTGTATGTAAGTTACATCAAGTAAGGGGGAAAACAGGAGAGAAAAGGGGGTAACAATTTGGTCTTTCCTGTGAGAAGGTAATTCCCCAGCACTTTTGCTTCTACCTTCCCTAGACCAATGGTGCGTTTTGTGGCTCAAGCAAAAAAGAAAAAGACCAGAGAGAATTTTCTACATTAGAGGACGGGACGGAAGAAGGCATTCTTCATCTCCATCAGGCAGCGGCCCAGGAGAGGGCACATGAGGGTTCTGTGCAAGCGAGCGGCGCTGGCCTGTTGGTTCTTAACCCTCCAGGTTAAAGAAGGGCAGTCTGTGTGATGAAGATACACCGGCCAGCATCTGCCCACGCACAACATCCCCTGCTTTTAGGCAGACAGAGAGAAGGGCACCGCGATTCAGTTTAGCGGTGGTGGTTGGTTTCTCTGTCCCAAACAAGTCAGTGCCAGGTGGCAGCTGGGCACCTTTCAAAAGCCCTCACTGAGGGCTGAGCACTGCCACATCGGCTGAAGGATCAGCCAAGCCCTCCTTCTTCCAGCTCTGGCACTTTGATACAGCCTGAGAAAGAAACCGCTCCTCTCCTCGGGCACCTCAAAGAAGCTGCGTGCCTGGCCTTGGTCACTGAACACACGGGTCACAACGACCCCTAAAAACCAGCCTCACGAACAATCCTCCAAAGCGCTCACTAATAATGCAGGGGATGGGGACTCACCTGTCACCTGAACGTGCCTTTTTTAGCCTGAATTTTCAGTTCCTTCCCCAAAGCAACATTTTCCTACCAACAAGCGGTGGGTTAAATAGGCTTTGACTGTTTCTCTTCTGTCTGCCAACTGGCGGGGCGTGAGATGGGGCAGTAGGACGGGCAGAAGAGAAACAGAGCGACGAAGAGACGGAGGAGGTCAAGAGAACTCAGAGGATGCACGCGCGCTGGCTGGCTGAGCCTCTGCAGAGAGATTTCGCTCCGATGTCACTCATCTAACCACCCCCGAACCTTTGTTCTAAGCTTTCGTGGGAGGCAGCCCAGTGAAGGAGAAAGGAAACAGGCTTTGGGGTCAACACAGCCACGTATTTCAGGCCTAGAGTCTGCTCTTAAATGGTCAGTCTGTTAGGCTACTTGACATCTCTCCCCGCCTCAGGCTTCCTCAGCCATCTCTACAGTCAGAATAACGCTGCTGGACTTGGAGATGCTCTACGAATGGGCAAACAGAGGACTACGGACCTGGGTCTCCGGCCCCCTGCCCTGCTGCGGGAAGACAAGGGAGGTGTGTGCCCATCCCACTGACTCAGCTGGGCCACGTTGGAGGAGAGGAGGGAACATCCACCTGCGTCCAGACCTGGGGGCTGCCGGCAGACCCAAGGCACTTACAGCTCCTTTATGGGCAGCCCGTGCGGGAAGCAGGTGCTCCGGATCTCTGTGATGTTGTTGGAGCTTAGATCCAGCACTTCCAAGGAAACGTAAGCCTTCAGCTGACTCCCCTCCACGCTGCGGATCCTGTTGTGTTGCCTAAGACACACAAAGGAAGGTGAGTCCAGCATGTCATTTTGCAAAGAGACTATTTTCCTTAACACTTCTTCCAGACATTTTTTTTTCCCAGCTGCTTTGCAATTTCAGAAAACTACAAACGCCATGACACTCCCTTTTTTTTTTTTTTTTTTTTTTTTTTATTATTTGGCTGCATCGGGTCTTAGTTGCGGCACACTTAAATGACATCTCCCATCCGTCTTTCCATCACGTTCTTACCCGCAGGCCGGGAGCTAGACAGAATGTCAAATTCCTTGTCTGTGACAAGTTTGTCTGCCCAAGTTCTAAGCCAGGCTACGCTCCCCAAGGACAGGAACACAAGGGTGCTATTTCGGACGTGTGGAGAGCAGCCTGGCGTGATCAGCACTCAGATCTTACTGGTACACCTTCCCACAAAGGATGTGCCCGGTGCAACCAGCCAGCTTCTGATGCGGCTCGCATCTAGAATCTTCAGAACCTAGTCCAACCCCATCACTTACAAGAATGCAGGCACCAGAGCCCAGAGTTCGGTTTAATCCAACTGAACGCATCATCACATACCTCACATGTTACTGACACCTGCCATGTACCAGGCGGGGCAACAGGCACAAGGGATGAAAAAAAGATTGCGAAATCCTGACAACCTAATAAGGGACAGAGGAACTCAGTGCTGGGTCTAACTGGAATCGAATCCCCTGCACCTCCAACTCCACACTCTTGATAGCTCTGTTCGTCAGTTTCCTCATCTGGAAGATGGGGCCACACCCTCTACTTCAAGGATATGGACGATCCCGCCTGAACCACAGTGCTGTGTCTGGCAGATGTTCATATAAGCGTTCAGTGTTTATCTCCCTCCAAGACTTATTTGTCCTTTAACCCTCTTTCTAAAAAATCCCGCAGTCTAACCCGCCAACCAGTATTTATTAATCAGGAGAAATTCGACAGATGCTAACCAAGGCTGGAGGGAGCAGGTGGCCCCCATGTGGGTTTCGCTCTGCCTGGCAGATTCAAACCACCGCGGCCCCGATCCCAATACTCAGATATTTCAGAATCTGTGCAGTGGTAGCGCTGGGCCTCTGGGCTCCAGCCTTCCACTCCGGCCGGTTTCTGAGTCAACAGTATCGGGGTCTCCAGCCAATCAAAGCATTCTTGAACACGATACAAGTGAGCCAGGCGTCGCTAACCAAGTGGCATCTCTCTTAAACAAACACTTGACCAAATCGTTTCCAACAGGCATAAACAAGGCCCTCTTTCCCAGAAGCTCTGGGGCTTCTCGCCGACGCCTTTGTTGTCTTCCCCTCTCTCCCAGGCCCTGAACCCAAAAATCCATTTACAAGGGTACAGCTCCTTTACACACAGCAAAGCCACGCCAGAATGAGAGGCCCCTTTTCCCTCCATGTGCCCCACCCCCCCCAAACTACTTCCTTTGAGTTCTTTATTAAGTTCTTAATAGTCTCTTCAGTTTTCTGACTCCAAAAGAAAAAGAAAAAAAGAATAGAAAAGAAGACCTTTATTATGTAAAGTATGGGAAAAAAACCCACAAGAAATAAAGGGAATAGAGCTGAGCCTCATCCAGGAACTCTGAATGCAGTACCAGGGAGCCGGGAAAAGAAGTTCTGAGGAAAGAAGGGAACAGGCGCCACTGGCCCCAAGTCACACAAAGCGGGACCATACACAGTCCAAGGGACCTTGGGACAGCTGCGCGCCCCCGGACACTCCTCCCACTGCCCCTCCACCCCGTTCTCCCCTCTGGCTCTCTCATCTTACACCTTCCTTCTTCTTTCTCGCCTGTGTATTTGTTCACTGAATCAAACATAGAACTGGGCCCCTGCTCTGTGCCAGGCCCAGGCTGGAGGAAGGATGCTGTGATGAAGATGGGTCTCTCTCATACGCTGGAAAGAGGTCCCTGTTGAGCAGAAGAGGCAGCCATGGAGATGAGAAACAACGGAGCGTGGCAGCGATGACGGATGAGACCTGCCGGGAGGGAGAGCGGAGCTGGGGAGGATTCTGGCGGAAGAGGCTGCCGGGGCCAGCTCCAGAGGGTGGGATGTGCGTGCTGGCAGGAGACCGGCAGGGCGGAGGCAGGGGGACCACGTCAGGCAAGCCCTCGCAGATGCCCAGAGGAGCAGGGCATCTATGTCCCAGGCGACCAGGTGAGAGGTGGCGGCAACAGAGAGACAGACACAAGAGGAGAGGGGTCCACAGGACCTGGAGACGACAGATGGGGGCGCACAGAACGGTGATCCTAAATTGCCTAGTTCAGAAATGCTAACGTAACCGGGTGAC
This sequence comes from Platanista minor, assembly GCA_004363435.1. Lineage (NCBI taxonomy): Eukaryota > Metazoa > Chordata > Mammalia > Artiodactyla > Platanistidae > Platanista > Platanista minor. The sequence goes on from RJWK010045877.1 coordinate 16,327, forward strand.
TGGCTAGACTTTCCATCCTTGCCCTTATGGCCTATTCTCAAGCCAGCAGCTGTAGAGATCCTGTCAGGACATCTCACAGAATGGGAGAAAACATCTACAAATCACCTATCTGATGAGGAGTGAATATCTAGAATACACAGGAACTACGTACGACTCAACAACAACACGAAAAACCCAAACGACTCAATCAAAAAACGTGCAAAGGACTTGAACTGACATTCCTCCAAAGAAAACAAACGGCGAATGAGCACATGAAGAGACGCTCAACGTCACTAAGGGTTAGGGAAACGCAATGAGATAGCACCTCACGCCCACGGCGTGGCTACTATTAAAAAAACCCAAAAAAACAAAAAACTCCCAAATGGTATGTGGAGCAGAGGATGTGGAGAAACTGGAATCCTGGCACAGCTGCTGAGGAAAATGGTGTAGTAGTTCTTCGAAAAATTAGGCACAGAATTACCAGCGTGTGACCCAGCAATTCTACTTCTGGGTGTTCATCCAAAAGAAATGAAAGCAGACCTCAAAGGGTTATGTGTACAACCATGTTCATAGGAGCATTATTCACAGTAGCCAAAAGGTGAAGCAACCCAACAGATGGATGGATGGATGGATGGATGGACGGACGGACGGACGGATGGACAAACATGACAGATGTACACATACAAAGGACTATCATTCAGCCTTAGAAAGGAAGTTCTGACACACGCTATAACACGGATGAATCTTGAGGACCCTGTGTTCAGTGAAAATACCCATGACTCCACTTCCATGAGTACCTAGAGTAGTCAAATTCATTGAGACAGAACGTAGAGCGGTGGTTGCCAGGGGCTGGGGGCAGGGGAAGTGGGGAGCTGTGTAGTAAGTTTGGAGTTTTTTTTTTTTTTTTTTTTTTTTTTAACATCTTTATTGGAGTATAATTGCTTTACAATGGTGTCAGTCTCTGCTTTATAACAAAGTGAATCAATTATACATACACATATGTTCCCACATCTCCTCCCTCCTGGAGTTTTCATTTTCCAGGATGGAGAAAGCTCTGGAAATTGATTATACAACACGAGTGTACTTGACACTACTGAACTGTATACTTAAAAAATGATTAAGATGGTAAATTTCACGTAATGTGTATTTTACTACAATTTAAAAACAAAACAAAGCAAAAAAATCAGCCAGTTCACAGGACTTGTTTGCCTAAAACTCAAATGATGGCTTTCCTGTCTCACTCAGGACGAAGTCCTTACGATGGCCGCTGAGGCCCATGTGATCTCCACGCACTTGCCTTGCTGCTTCACTTCCTACTCTTCCGCCTTGTACTCTGCCCCGCACACTGGCCCTCAGACACGGCAGGCAGACTCCGGACTCACGACCTTTGCACTTGCCTTTCCCACTGCTTGGAATGAATGCTCTTCCCCCAGAGATCCACAGGCCCCATGCCCTTACTTCCTTCCCATCTTTTTTCACATGTCACCTTCTCAATGAGGGGTCCCTGGCCACAGTCTCTAAAACTACAAGCCTCCCCCC
>RJWK010045878.1:0-17845 GCA_004363435.1 Platanista minor
TTTTTTTTTTTTTTTGGCGGTACGCGGGCCTCTCACTGCTGTGGCCTCTCCCATTGCGGAGCACAGGCTCCGGACGCGCAGGCTCAGCGGCCACGGCTCACGGGCCCAGCCGCTCCACGGCATGTGGGATCTTCCGGGACCGGGGCACGAACCCGTGTCCCCTGCATCGGCAGGCGGACTCTCAACCACTGTGCCACCAGGGAAGCCCCCAAACATATTTCTTATGTCCTTTTACAAGAAAGAGCAATCCTCCTTGTAATTCTCAAACATGAACCAGAAAAGATATTACTGAATACCTTCCTCTCACCTAAATGAGAAATAGATTTTCTCTTCATTTCCTGGCATTATTTTTCAAGAGAAATGTTCTCTTGCCTCTGCTTTGGGTTTCTCTTCCTTGTTTTCCCTTCTTTCATGGATGAAACATCACCAGGGAAACATCAGCTACAACTGCATGTGGTTAACTTGCTTTCACCCCAGTTTTACAAGGCACTTTGGACTGAACCAGATTACTCCACTAAATGCTTCTTAACTGTCTAAAATTGTCATAAAAGTAAAACTTGTGTTTGTACACTTTCCCTGAGTGCCTTCACCCCTTCTCCAGCAGGGTCCTGCTCCACTAAAGATCATTGGTGCTTTATCAAGGGGGCAGTCCATATAATACAAACTGTTGTTTACATGAGGGAAGCCAAAAAGACTGTACAAAAGGTCGATGGCATTGACCTTGGTTTGTTATGAATATCCCCTGTGTATAACAAGATTATAATTAAGACTTTGGTTTAATATCCAGAATTCTAGACAGCATCCCTAGAGTTACAATTTGGAATAATAGCTATTTGGTTTGCCATCAAGAATAGGGAACTGGAAAACACAATTTTCTAAGAAATATGTTTTTTAAACTCTCAGCATTTCCAATCATCAGGTTAGATAAGATTGCGACTAGCTTAAATGTTTAATTAGTAATCCCTTTAAGTATTTCTCCTTATGTCTAGATGATATTAGGGATACGACTAGGAAGCAGTAAAACAACTAGAAGCTTGGTTAATTCATTAAAAACCATGGTATGATTTCTTCATCTCTAGATACTAAAAAAAGCAACAAGATTTTGAGAATTTCACTTTAGTTTCTAATTTCCAACTCTAGGCATGCATTTCTGACTTTTTCTTTTTTTTTTTTTTTTGGTATCCTCTATGAGGATTAAAGAAAAAGTTGTAAATGAACTTCAACCTGAACTTTACACCTTACGTAAAATGAACTCAAAATAGGTCATGGGGACTTCAGTGTAAAATATAAAAATATAACAACCTTTAGAAAGAAGCATAGAAGAAAATCTTTGGTACCTAGAGCTAGGCGAAGAGTTTTTAAACTTGACACCAAAAGCACAATCCATTAAAAAGTAAAATTGATAAATTAAACCTCATCAAAATTAAGAACTTTAACTCTGTGAAAGACCCTGTGAGGAAGATAAAAATACGAAGCTATTATTCATTGGGAGAAAACCTTTGCAAACCACATAGCCAATAAAGGCCTCAAGTCTCGAAAATGTAAATGACTTTCAAAACTCTATAGTAATATCATGAATAATCAGTTAGAGAATGAACAAAAGTATGCACGGACACTTCGAAAAAGGACATACAGATGGTAAATAAGCACATGAAAATATGTTCAACATTACTGGCTGTTAGGGAAATGAAAACGAAAACCACAGATACCACTATATGCCTATCAGCCATTAAAATAAGAAATAATGACAACGCCAAATGCTGGTGGGAATGCAGAGAAAGCAGATTGCTTACACATTGCTGGTGGGAATGAAACTGTCACAGTCACTCTAGAAAATAGTTTGGCAGTTTCTTTAAAGACTCAACATGCACTTACTGTACAATTTAGCTATTGTAGCCTTGGGCATTTATCCCAGAGAAATAAAAACTCATTTTCACACAAAAACCTGTACATGAATGTTCATAGAAACTTGATTTGTTATAGCCTCAAACTAGAAACAACCTAAACATACTTCAACAAGTGAATGGTGAAAAAATCTGTGACACGTCCATACCAGGATGGCTATCTAGCAGTAAAACTATTGATACAGACAAAAACTGGCGTCCCTCTTAAGGGAATTAGGCTGAGTTTAAACACCTACCTCAAAATGATACTTTATATGGTCACATTTACGCAACATTCCTGAAATAATAAAAACTATAGAGAGTATCTCTATAGAGATGGAGGGGGTTGAGAAAGCTTAGGAATGGAAGGATACAGAGGTGGCTGTAAAGGGTTAACACAAAGGTTCTTTGGAGATAGAGCAGTTCTGTATCTTCATTTGTGGTTATGGTTATGTGACTCCATACATGGAATAAAATTACACAGAACAAGTAGATACACTTGTGGGCAGGGAGGGCCCTCTCCAGCCCTCCACATACAAATGAGCGTATGAGAGCCTGCAAAACTTGTGGAATTTGAATAAGCTTCCTAGATTGTGCCATTTTTATTTTCGTGGTTTTGATATTGTACTATAGTTTTGCAAAATGTTACCACTGGAAGAACTGGGTGAAGGGTACTGGATGAGACCTCCCTGTACAATTTTCCTGCAAATTTCTGTAAACATATAAGATTTCAAAATAAAAAGTTAACAGTCATTTGCTGGACTCAATTTAAGGTGTAATCCTATATTGTTAAGAAGGATCTATTTATTTCTGCTAAGAGCAAGGAATAAAAGCAATCAGCACCAAAACAAGATATATTAAGAAGCAAGGAACATGGAGAAGGCTGTCACTGTAATTTATTGGTAACTCATTTAGAAATTTGTGTATGGTAGATATGTTTGATAAGTGTTATGCTTGCTTACTTATTTTTTTTAATGACTATAATTATAGGAGGGTGAGAAGGAGAGCAGAGGTAAACGCTACCAAAACACAGTGCTAAGCCTCATAGCCTGGCCTCAAATTCTTACTGGCTTTGTTGTTGTAGTAGCAATAGCAGTTTCTTCTAGATCTAAGCCTAGAGAAGACAGTAACAATTGAAAATATGCAAAAAGTAATAAATCTATTTGTTCCCCAAAAGGTTTTAATCATATTTTTTAAATTTCTCATTTTATATTATCCATGTTGGAATTCACTTAGGCCTGAAATCAGATGGTTTTTGGAGAAAGAAAAGCAGTTTGGGAAACAAAATTTTGAGATGTTGGTATGCTTAGTCTTTCACACAAATAGATAAGCAAATATTGAAACTTTTTTACATCTTTTCAGCAATGGTAGTATATTTGAACTATATTTGTGTATGTGTATGTGTGTGTGTGTGTGTGTGTGTGTGTGTGTGTGTATATATATATATATATATATATATATATATATATATATATATATATATAATTTTGGATGGTTCCAAAGAAAATGTCATACTTTATTAAGAACCTTCAAAAAAGTGCAGGAGTTGTATAATTGGTTTTTGAAAAATCACTATTTGTTATAGCAATAGGAGACTTCTTTAAGAATTATGGCACATTCACACAAAGAATAATTATGCTATAAGCTGTATATGTCAAACCTCAATGTATTACTATGGGGAGGGATCCCTAGAAAATATTATTAAAAAATGCAGAATAGAGAAAAGTATGTAACGTCTCCACCATTTAACTAAAAAGGGGGCATACAAAAGTATGTATATATATTTGCTTATATTTAAAAAAAATCAAAGGAAAAACATAAACATTTTAAAATTGATTTCTTAGAGGGGGATAGAGAATAAGGTGAAGGTCACAGGGACAGAAACTCAACTTCTTTCAGTCCACCTTGTTTTGTAGATCTGACATTGAAACCATATACATAGGTCACGTAATTTTATTTATTTTTGGCTGCGTTGGGTCTTTGTTGCTGTGCTCGGGCTTTCTCTGGTTGCTGCGAAGGGGGCTACTCTTCGTTGCGGTGCGCAGGCTTCTCATTGCAGTGGCTTCTCTTGTTGCAGAGCACGTGCTCTAGGCGCACAGGCTTCAGTAGTTGTGGCACGCAGGCTCAGTAGTTGTGGCACGCAGGCTCTAGAGTGTAGGCTCAGTAGTTGTGGCACATGGGCTTAGTTGCGCCGCAGCATGTGGGATCTTCCCGGACCAGGGCTCGAACCTGTGTTCCCTGCATTGGCAGGCAGATTCTTAACCACTGAGCCACCAGGGAAGCCCACGTAATTTTAAAATAAAATTAAAAAGCAACCCTTCAAACTTGAAAGGAAAATGAATCATATGATCCTAACTATGCACAGAGTTGGTGGCATAGCCTCACAGAGAAGAGCTAAGTCACTGTAAAGCACAGCAGTTTCCCTGTACAATCCAAGTGGGATACAGTTTAAACACAAACAGAGCTGCAGAAAATTTTTCAATTTTTAAAATATTTTTGAAATATATTTTTATGTTAGTGTTAGCATGTTATTAAGCAATGATTCGACATTTGATATTAAAGAATTAACAGGTTTTTTTAGATGTGATTGTACTTTGAATATAGTTTTAAAGAGTCTTCATCTTTTGGAGAAACACGCTAAAATATGTACACATGAAATAATGTGATGCTTATTTGTTTCAAAATCATCCAGGGGTAGGGAAGTGGGGGAAGGGTAGTTGAAAGACGGCCATAAGTTGGTAATTACTGAAGCTAGGTGATGAGCACATGAGGTTCACTATCTTTTTCTCTTTCCCTTCATGTAAATTTGAAAATTTTCAAATTAAAATATTAAAACTTTCAATCAAATCACTGCTGAAAATTTAAAATAAAAGAAGATGTACTGCTTCCTTCAATACCAAAGAAGATGGTCTCTATGGAAACTCATTACTGATAAGCTCAGGATAATTTTTAAAAATTAGAAAAGCAAATGCTTTCCTCAAATGTTCTCCATCAAGGTTCATTAATTTACTTTATTTCAGACTACAAGAGTACAGGAGTCTAGTATAAGATTTTTGAAAATCATCTTCAATTGTACAAATATAAGAAAAGCAAATTAGTTTTTTATTGGGCCTGGAAGAAAATACAGCCTGTTAGATAGCTTTCTGTGAGAAAATGTTTAGAAACACAGAAGCACAAACTTGCATCTCCTTCTTGTCTGGTCCTGCTGATGGAGTCTCCATCACCCACCATTACTCTGCTGGAGAGAAAGAACCATGACCATTAGAAGGCCGAGTGTCAGTCCTGGAGCTAATTTTTCTGAACTTTATATATTTAACTGTAAAATGAAAAGACTATACCTATTTCATAAGGTAATTGTGAGGCTTAAATGAAAAGAAAGAAAGTAATGTGCTGAAGGTGGTGGCTGGAAATCAGCAAGTCCTCAATAAATGTTTTTTTAAAAAATGTTTTATTTTTCCTTTTTAAAGGAAATAATATCCACTGCATGTGGTTATTAGCTTCAAGTGAAATAATGTATGTAAAAGTCATTATTACTATGCCTATGTTACCGCTAGGTCACAGGATGATGATATCACCATTTAGCAGACGGCTTATCTCATATGGGGTTTTTGAAACACATGGGGTTCAGAGTTTGGTGGACTTCCAGAGACATAAGTAGGCTGATATAATCGATGGAAGCATATTTATTTGGGGGAGACTTACTGTTGACTTGGTGACTTATTGGCGCTCAGAGCTTTGTTTACTGGAGTGAGTCTGCCCTTGATTGTCTGACTTTCAGAAGAGAGTTGCTGATACTGGTTGCTTGGCTTGCAAAAGTGTGTTCAGTGAAGTGAGTTATTGATGGAGTGAACAAGTTAAAACCTGGTTTTGATGACTCGTTGCTACCAAAACTACAGATCAATGATTCTTTTCCTAAACTTGTGGGAACTTTTAGTTTCGCAAATCTCATTTTTCGCATACCTAATTTTTGCACGCCCAATTTTCTTAGGAGCTATCTCATCTAAAAGAAATAAATCTTACATACCCTGATGCTGAATACCAAGCTGCAGCTCCAGAGAGAAGAGAAGTGAAGAAGCAATCCCCTACTAATGGTTTTAGGATGGGCCAAGATGTTTAAACTCAAGATGGAAGATTTGACAAAATTGATTTGTCCATTTTGTGATACCTCTCATTTTGTCTCATCCATGCTCATCACCTGGTTGGCTGGGGTACTGACATTTATTGGTGAGTGTAGCAGGTGCTTAGCAAATTTTACTGGTATTACTCTTGGTGAGAGGAACTAACATTCCTAGGGAGGTAGGTGGGGTGCTCACCAATTCAACTATTTTCGAGACTGTTGAGAGAGTTATCTATGAACAGACTCATTTTCTGCTACCTGTAATTTTTTTCAGGTGGAGAGGTAACCAAAACATTTTTGATTCAATTATGATATTTATTACAATTGCATTTGTTTTTTTAAACTTTTTATTTTATATTGGAGTATAGTTGATTAACAATGTTGTGTTAGTTTCAGATGTACAGCAAAGTGATTCAGTTATACATATATATGTATCTATTCTTTTTCCAATTCTTCTCCCATTTAAGTTGTTACATAATATTGAGTAGAATTCCCTGTGCTGTACAGTAGGTCCTTGTTGGTTATCCATTTTAAATAGAGAAGTGTGTACATGTCAATCCCAAACTCCCTAACTGTCCCTGCCCTCCCATCCCTCCCCTCTGGTAACCATAAGTTCATTCTCTAAGTCTATGAGTCTGTTTCTGTTTTGTTCGTATGTTCATTTGTGTCATATTTTAGATTCCACATAAAAGTGATATTGTATGGTACCTGTCTTTCTCTTTCTGACTTACTTCACTTAGTATGATAATCTCTGGCTTCATCCATGTTGCTGCAAATGGCATTATTTCATTCTTTTTTATGACTGATTAGTATTTCATTGCATATATGTACCACATCTTCTTATCCATTCATCCACTGATGGACATTTAGGCTGCTTCCATGTCTTGGCTACTGTAAATAATGCTAGGCACTGCTCTTGATGTTTCTGAAGATAAAGGGATGAAGACAAAGTCAATGCCGCCTTAAAGCTTAAGCTCCACCGAGGAAGGTTATGAACAAATAAACAAATAAATATAAAATGCATGAATGTCAGATAACAATATGTTATTTAAGTGCTGGGGTAGAACTTGTTAGGTCCCTTGAAGAACTAACAATTTGGTGGAGGAGACAAAGCATGAATATACAAAAAGTTAAATGGCTAAAAGTGTCAAGCAGGGCTTCCCTGGTGGCGCAGTGGTTGAGATGAACCCGAATGAACTCTTTACTCTCAACCGGCATTTCAATGCTCTACCCAACAGAGAAGTGCTCCACTAGTTCAAAATCACGTTGCTATTCATCCTGCCTCAAGACTCAGTTGTGCATCAGCCATTGTTATCAACGGAACTTAGCTTCCTCTTTGCAGTCCCATCAGAGAAGTAACGGAAAGCGTTGAACTGCTCAGCCATCTGCACTCCAACTTTTCACAAGCTCTTAAGGGAAATGAGAGCAAATGATGGATGACATATTAGAGGAGACAGATGATGAGTAAATGAGAACGTCAGCTAGGTTTCCATACTCTACAGGGCATGGTAAATGTAGAGTTTTGTTTGCATTTTTTTAAAAGCACATCCATCTGGTGAGGTTCAGAAGTTGATGCATGAACCTCCAGGCACCATGCTGATGTTTTTGAGGTCGGGTTGATGAAATTGAATGGGGCTTCAGATTTAGTGTTAAGAGCTGTGAGGGCCAAACTTACACTCTTTAAATCTGTCACATTTAGCAACTATGAGCAGAAAAATGAACTTTCAGTTGTCTCGTTGAGACAATTAAGTTGTTTTCACTGCCCCAGGAATACACCTTCCTCCCGCCAACTAGCCAAGCCGTATCTATTCTTCAGTCTTCTCCCCTCAACGTCCCCAGAACACTGACACCCAGAGTCTATCTTGCCCCCTTCCACACTTCCATCATTTGCTTTCTACAACACTTAATAGAAATTAATCTTTGATACCTTTTTCAATTCTTATTTAGGTTTCTTGACACTTTTTTTATTTTTATTTTTTGTGTGTGTGTGTGGTCCACGGGCCTCTCACTGTTGTGGCGTCTCCCGTTGTGGAGCACAGGCTCCGGACGCGCAGGCTCAGCGGCCATGGCTTACGGGTCCAGCCGCTCTGCGGCATGTGGGATCTTCCAGGACCGGGGCACGAACCCGTGTCCCCTGCATCGGCAGGCGGACTCTCAACCACTGTGCCACGAGGGAAGCCCTGTCACACTTCAATTATTTAGAAATATTTGAATTGATCTCATCAGAGGGAATGTGTTCTAAAATTAAAAACTCAGAATTGAATATATCAATATTCCAATCACCGAAATAAAGAAACTTAAAATTAATTCAATGAGTTAATATTAAGTGCTGAGTGCTTAATAAAAGTCCCTATGTTACGTGCCATGGGGAATATGAATAAAGACATGATATACATCCTTTGAGAACTGCTGCTCTTACTAAAGTCCCAAACAGAGTCTAAAACATAGAAGCAAATAAATGTTTATAAAACTTTAGTGGCTATGTTTATATATACATATTGGTTTCAAAAATCTTACCAACGTCCAGTGCCATCAAATAAGATTTTCTGTAAGAGGGTCCCTCTATGGGAGATTAGACTCTAAGTCAGAGGAAAAATGAAAATGGTAAAATCCCATTTTGTCTCAAGTTGTGCATTCTTCTACCTCATTATAACATAACCAACATAGCCAGATTGTCCTCTAGCAGTGGAAAAAAGCTGCTGATGCTTGCTAGGCCAGCAATAAGAGTTGGTTCGTGTTTAGGGCCCTTACTCAGCTCTGTCCTTGGACCTGGGTAAGAAGAACTCCTGTCCTGAGCCATGTATTTTAGACTGCCTCCCTAAATATCACAAAGTATTTTTTAAAAGAGTAAATAAATATATTAAAAATGTATGACTGCTTCTGTCACTTGGGATCCAGGGCTCAGTGCCAGTCCAGCATGATCCATTACCAGGGCTGGCTACATAATTTGTGGGGCTGAGTGCAAAATGAAAATGTGCTTCTCTGTGCTTCTTCCACTAGTGTCTCTCTTGCGTGACTTGGAACAATGTTTTTTAATTTTCCCCTTAATATCCCAAGTAAGGGAGTTTAAATTTTTAAATTATTAGCATGCATCTTACCATTCATCTTTATTTTGTACAATGCTAGCTGTAACTGTGAACGTCAGATCATTTAGCTTATAGGCAGAATTACTGAAATTACACATTCCGCATTTTGTGGCTCAAGCCCAGGAGCAGGCCAGGAAAGACAAAATGAAAGCCAGAGGAAGAAAGAAAGGCTACTGCCCCCAACCACGGTTGCAGCCAGCTGAGGGAGAGCTTGGGATGGAGATCCTGGCTGGGTAGGGACCCTCCTTCCTCTCCGATGGCATAGGTGCAAAGGAATCTTGCATAAAGTATTCTTTCCCGGTAGTTCTGAGCATCCATAGTCTTGCTTTCCTTCCTATCTCCATTTATGTTTCTGAAGATATTTAAGAATAAGTGTGGTATTTTCATCAGTTGGCACAGCAGGTGAGAGACATGTTCACATTATTGAATGTTCATTTTGCTGTTAAATTTGTAAAATGTAGGTCTAGATATAATGTGCATCGAATGTGATTGTGATTCTTTATATAGGCAGCTAGATGCAGGCTGAATGCTGGAAATGTGAATAGTCTTTTCATTAAAAAATGAATGACAATGAAATGTTCAAACTTTTCCAACTTTACTTAAATACTTTCATTTAGATTTTAGATAAGCATGAATTAAAATTTATATCATGTCTTTTAATTTTAACAGATTTTTAATATTTTAGAAGGATAATTTTGAAAACATGTATACAAAAATAACTAACTTTCCTTTTTTTACATTTGCTTTAATTTACATTTTTGTATATGAAGCATATATTTATATTTTACTTTGTGCTAGAACAATACTATATTGCAACAAAAATTTTGTGAAAATATTGTTTGTAACAATATAATTAGTGAAACAAAGAAAAGAATGATACATTTTTATGAGAAAAATGCATAATACTTTGTATATTATGTATGTCTTTACCTTATTACTCATCCAGATACCACTAGCCCATAAACAGGATACTCCTACATGCATAATAATAATTCCATTATCTTGAGGTTTTGCCTACTTTATATCAAAACAGTAGCTTTAATTGCATTCATTTTTTAACTTTTGTAAATATGAAGGTATAATTTTCAAGGTTCAGAGGATAGGATTTTTCTACTTAACTCTTTGTTAACTTGATTTATAACCTTCAAGTATTTAGGCATGGTTTACAGGCCTCTATTTGTAGTCTTGCCCTGGGCCTCAATTGTTTGGTGAAGAAAAAAAATCCCACTCATAGAAGAGAGTTTGCCTTTATGAATGGGACCTGTTGAGGGACTATAGATTCAACTGTCTTCCTTCTCAGGCTCACTCCAGGGTATAGACTCTTTGAACTTGGAACAGTTGATAAAATTACTTGCATTGCTAGATTGATTTTTCTCTTTGAGCAAACACACATTGTTGAATATTGTAAGTTAAATGTAATCATAATGCTACTCCACTCTAAGGCAGATGCTGAAATGAATAAATGGTTCATAATTAGCTAATTAGTTGTTTTATTAAAGTTAACAGGTTATGGCTTTGCTATAATTTTAGTGTTTTACCTTCATTCACCTAGTCATTCATTCAACACAACTTAATTGTTGGGCATAGAAGACACAAATACAAATAAGATATTCCATTTTTACTTTTAGCAAGATGCTGGAATAGACGCTATGAATGGGCCTTTGCTACAAAATAGCTAGCCATACCTTTAATAAATTGAAATCTTTACAGAAAATAAGAGGAAATTTCAACATGGCTTTCCAACTGTCAAAAACTGTGAAGCCTCTGAGACTTTGCCCTGCTTTCCTGCTAACAAGTTGCCTGCCACAGTTTCATGGACGCTGGTAGAAGACATGAAACACCCAGGTCAGAGACAATGTATATTATTACTCACAACACAGCAGGCATCATGTGCTTCATGATTTCATAAGTTTCCTTGTCCTCCAGGCCTCATGGGGTAGTGGAGCAGCCCAAGTGGATGCTGTGTATGCAGTGGGTTTATATCCTAGCTGAGGAATGCTCAGATTAGGAAAACACCATCTTTTAAAGGGATTACTAGCAAACTTGCTCAACTTTTACCCTAGAGGGAGAAACTATGTTTATTACTCTGGATAAATCTGCCCTTTGCACTAAATGGAAAGAGTAGCTACATCTTCCAAGGCAGTTTGCTCTACAAAATCCTTAAAAAGATAGTTCAGAACAAAAACTTCTACTCAGAGGACACACAGAAATGTGAAAGATTCATAGATAATTTTCTTCCAACACCCACCAGAAATAACTTAAAACAAACACAAATAAAAGGTGAATGATGAGTAGTGAGCAAATGTAAAGTGGGTTTTCTATGTCTTTCAAAATTGGAAACAATCCTCTCAAACCTTGCCCCTGCTTTATCAACTAAGTTTATGTAACATTCTAAATTCTCTGTTGTTGTTTCAACAATCTTCACAGCATCTTCACCAAGGATATATTCCACTTCAAGAAATCATTTTGACCTCTTGCCATGGGCCACAAATGTTTGTAATGGCTTCTAAAATGGTGACTCCTTTCCAAAAGATTTTCAATTAATTTTGCCCAGATCCATCAGAGGCATCATTATGTACGGCGGCTATTGCCTTACAACATATATTTCTTAAATAATAAGACTTGAAAATCAAAATTACTCCTTGATTTGTGGGTTGCAAAATGGTTGTTGTGTTAGCAGGCATGAAGACAACATTAATCTTGTTGTACATCTCCATCACAGCTCTTGGGTGACCAGGTGCGTTGTCAATAAGCAGTAATACTTTGAAAGAAATTTTTTTCTGAGCAGTAGGTCTCATCAATGAGCTTAAAATAGTCAGTAAACCATGTTGTAAATAGAAGTGCTGTCATTTAGGCTTTGTTGTTCCATTTAGAGAGCACGGGAAGAGTAGATTTAGCATAATTCTTAAGAGCCCTAGGATTTTCAGAATGGTCAATGAGCATTGGCTTCAACTCAGTCATCAGCTCTGTTAAACCCTGGGAAGAGTGTCAGCCTGTGCTTTGAAGCTTTGAAGCCAGGCACTGACTTCTCTCGAACTATGAAAGCCCCAGATGGCATTTTCTTCCAATAGAAGGCTGTTTTGTCTCCACTGAAAATCTGTCGTTTAGTGTAGCCACCTTCATAAATGATCTGAGCTAGGTCTTCTGTATAACTTGCAGCAGCTTCTCTATCAGCATTTGCTGCTTTCCCTTGCACTTCTATGTTATGGATCCGTTTCTTTCTTTAAATCTCATGAACCAACCTCTGCTAGCTTCACACTTTTCTTCTGCAGCTTCCTCATCTCTCTTAGCCTTCATAGAATTGAAGAGAGTTAAGGCCTTGCTCTGGATTAGGTTTTGGCCTAAGGGAATGTTGTGGCTGGTTTGATCTTCTGTCTAAAGCAGTAAAACTTTCTCCATATAGGCAATGAGGCTGTTTTGCTTTCTTATCATTCGTGTGTTCACTGGAGTAGCACATTTAATTGCCTTGAAGAAATTTTCCTTCGCATCCGCAACTTGGCTAACTGGCACGGTAAGCCTAGCTCTCTGCCTATCTCAGCTTTTGACATGCCTTCCTCACTAAGTTTAATCACTTATAGCTTTTGATTTAAAGTGAGAGACATATGACTTTTCACTTGAACACTTACAAGCCATTGTAGAGTTACTCATTGGCCTAATTTTAATATAATTGTGTCTCAGGGAATAGGGAGGCCTGAGAAGAAGGAGAGAGGCAATGAGTAGCTGGTCATTGGAGCAGTCAGAACACATAAAACATTTATTAAGCTCACTATCTTATATGGGCATGGCTTGCATTGCCCCAAAACAGTTACTGTAGTTACATCAGATGTCACTGATCACAGATCATCATAACAAATATAATAATAATGAAAATTTTGAAATGTGATGAGAATTACCAAAATGTGAGATAGAGACAAAGTGAGCAAATTCTGTTGGAAAAATATTCCCAATAGACTTGCTCAACTCAGTTTTGCTGCAAACCTTCAATTTATAAAAATACACAATATCTGCAAAGGGCAATACAGAAGAGCAATAGAATGAAGTATGCCTGTATAACTTATGTAAATCATGTGTTACAGGGTCCAGCACATAGAAATCACTCAATACATAAAACTGAATTATTTTTCATGTTTCCTGGAGACTGTGGTTTAAGCTCCAATACTTAAGAGGTTTGACCTGAGAACACTCCTATGAGGAAAAAGATGATGAGATGGTGGATGTTAACTCAACTAGTCATTTCACAATATATGGAAGTCAAAGCTTTATGCCACACACCTGAAACTCATGCAGTGATGCATGTCAATTACCTCTCAGTAAAACAAGAAAGAATTGAGCTGCTATTTTAAAAAAAGTTCTCCATGACTTATTAAGAAATGATAGAACTGGATCTGTCCCTTCCCAAATGTCACCCTAATTTGTTGGGACTCCTGGGCCTCTCCAGTCTATGTGAGCAAAAGATGAAGAGTTTAGGAAACCATCTTAGAGGGTGATTCAACATGGCACACGCTGAACTCAGAGATTGGAGGAGAATAAAACTACATCATAGTGAGTTCACACAGTTCAGTAAACCAGTCACATGTTCTATTCTTATTACTATAAAGGTCAAAAGAATAGAAATTCCATGTCTAGAATCATAATTCTATCCATCCTAATATCATTCTGATTTATATTCTAATATTAAGTACCAGTGTTTTCTAAGAATAATTTTTAGTTTTCATGGAGTATATCGTTTTGTAATTTAGAAAGCAATTTAGCTTATATTATCTCATTTAATCCTAACATTTGATACATTAGGTAGGGTAAAAAAGTTCTTATTTTTGTATTTTACACAGAATGAAACAATTTTCTAAGATACTTAGGTCATGCAACTAGAACTAGGCTGAGCTAGGATCCTTTCATCCAATATTTAGCAAATATGTACTAAATATGATGACGTGTCATACACTCTTTAAGACAGCAGAAGTACAGTGGTCAAGATGACATACAAAATACTTAATTTCTTAGCACTTACATCCTGGTAGAGGTAGATAGATAAAAAATAAATAACTAAACAAGACTCTCTCAGCTAGTTATAAATTCAATGAAGGGAAAAATCAGAGTACGTTATAGAAAGTGAACAGAGATAGGGGTGAGGGTCCACTTTGAGCTTGCTTGCCGGGGATTACACTGGAGCATAGTCCTGAGTGAGGAAGAGCCAGCCACATAAAGTACCTGGGAGAAGCATATTCCAGGCAGTGGGAACAGCAAGAACCACAGACTGGAGGTGGAAGTAAGTTTGTCCTTTTCAAGCAACAGAATGTAACTGAACTTTAGTAAACTAGGGGAAGAGTGTGAGGGAAGATTTAGGTGAGGAAAGCAAGGGCCATGTCCTGTAGGGCCTTGAAGACTTTGCGAAAGAGTTTGCATTTCATTTTCAGTGCAATGGGAAACCACTGGAGGGTTTTAAATTGGCGTGTTTACATTTCAAGAAGTCTTTCTTGTTGTATCGAGACTGATGTTGTTGGGGAATAAGAGTGTAGGCAAGGCGCCGTTTTGAAAGTCTTCTAAGCAAGAAATGATCCCGGGCTCTGGTGGTCGCCGCCAGACTGACTGAATGACTGGATGCAGGATTTTAAAACCCATTGTTGGATCTAGCGCCCCTTTCATTGGAACCCATGTGACTTCAAAGTTTCCAAACTTATCACCCAGCTCTGGTAGGACCTTGGCAATACAGCTCTCTCTTTCCCGCACTCCTGTGGTTCAATAACTTTGACCTTTGTCAATTCCTAGAAACTACCGAACACATTCCTTTGGACCACTTTTTTTCTCTCACAGCTGTCTTCTCATCCTTCAGGACTTAACATAAGAGGTGGTCCCTAACTACCTTAGAGAATTATATAGTCTTCTTCTGCTCTTGTCTATCCCTTCTGATCCTTCCTATCAATCATCATAATGTCTAACAATTTATCTGTTTACTTGTCTGTCTCTCTCACTAGAATATAAGCTTCTTGGCAGGGACTATGTCTTTCTTGTTCATAGTTATGTCCCACCACATTAGGTTTTCGGTCAACAGTAATAGCTAACACTTTGGATCACTAAATATATGACGAAGAGTATCATGAGCACTTTACATATATTAATGTAATCCTCCCAACAACCCTGAGGTTGCATCTATTATAATTCACCTTTTATGGCCAAGAGAATTACAGGGTTGAAGGAACTTGCTCAAGATCCCCAAATTAGTGAAAAAGTGACTCTAGGATATGGATACAGGCAGCCTCTCTCCTGAGTCTGCAGTTTTGACCATTACCTTAATCTTCCTTCAAAATAATGGATAAATCAATAACGATGATACTTAATCCTCCCCTTAGCTCTAAATGATGCTTTAAGTGTATTTTTTAACATGGATAAATGAATGAATGTTGTTACAGATGAACAACAACAAAACCCAGGTTGTTCTTAGCTCCACGTACGCTTTTATTGAAATGACTCAACGGAAATGATGCCATTTTCCAGTTTCTGCTGCCTGAGATTGTTTATTTTTTTTTTACCCTTCGAATAATGGGGGAGCAGCGGGGACATGATGAATTTTGATTCCACTGCTTCTTCCCCTGTGGTTTCTATAGATCATTTGATGTTTTACATTTCATTGAGTTGTGCTACTTCTAAGCTGCCAGGTTCATTGTCAATCTCATCTCTTAAATTCTTTGACCAAGTTATTGAGCAATAAAAAAAGCAACCTTGAAAAATATTTATAACACAGTTTTCTCCATAGCCTGTTGGTTACAGACTGATTTACATGCACAGTCATGACTGGGTGAGTCTTAGCCAGGTTTTCCTCATGTTTGTGGCCCCGGCACCCAGCACAGTGTTTGGCACACAATGAAAACTCGATACCTATTTGTTCAATGAATAATGAACCCAGCATATGAAACCTATTAGATAATCTTGGCCATGTGTCTCATTTGGTGAAATCATATAAAATGCATCCAACTGAGCCTCTGCTAACTGCTTAGGTCCTGGCTGATAGAGAAATTATAGCACTGAAGACTTCTGGCAGGTGGGGATCATGGGGTGACTAGCTCTGCTGTTCTCCTGCTAGTCTAGCAACACCACATTTCCTCTCTATCTGGTCACCACCTTTGCTCATTCCATGGCTGATGACCTGCTCAGCTTCTCCAGCCTGACTCATGGCATGACCTGCTTTCCAGGCTCTGCGCCTTCCTTCTGGTTCCCAGACTCCTTCCTGGCACCGAGCTTCTGTGGACAGATATCTGGTAACAACCCTACCTTGGCATGGCCTGGGGGATCTCAGTTTCCACCCCACCTCCATCCTGAGCCTGCCCATCCCCCCACCCCCCCCAAAAAATTACTCACTGCCAGTGCTGATGGGTCTTATCCTAGGTTGGAATGATCTATTTTCATCAATTGCCAGATTCATCTTTGTTCTTACAACTTTTTGGATGCTTAAACTCCTTGTTTTTTGTTTTTGTTTTTGTTTGTTTTTGGTTTTTTTTTGCGGTACGCGGGCCCCTCACTGCTGTGGCCTCTCCTGCTGTGGAGCACAGGCTCCGGACACGCAGGCTCAGTGGCCATGCCTCACGGGCCCAGCCGCTCCGTGGCATGCGCGATCCTCCCGGACCGGGGCACGAACCCGTGTCCCCTGCATTGATCGGCAGGCGGACTCCCAACCACTGCGCCACCAGGGAAGCCCGTACTGCTTGTTTTTTTAATTCTCTTTTGGTCACCTTAATTCTCCCTTTCTTTTCTTATCTACAGTTTCATCAAACGTTTTGCCTGTTTCAAATACATATCCGACCAATCTGAAGACAAACACCAATGCCTCAGTGCTTCGTGAAAAGCAAACCTCCTTGGTGACAGAATTTCACTGTGTTAAGAGTTGAAAACACCGCTGGGAACAACAGTATGAAAACGAAAGCAGTTTTTCAAGCTTTTCAAAGGAGAAACAAAGTATGAACTGTATATACAACAAAAAATGTCCTTTAATTTTTTTCTTTTTTCTTTTTTTAACATCTGTATTGGAGTATAATTGCTTTACAATGGTGTGTTAGTTTCTGCTTTATAACAAAATGAATCAGTTATACATATACATATGTCCCCATATCTCTTCCCTCTGACATCTCCCTCCCTCCCACCCTCCCAATCCCACCCCTCTAGGTGGTCACAGAGCACCAAGCTGATCTCCCTGTGCTATGTGGCTGCTTCCCACTAGCTATCTATTTTACCTTTGGTAGTGTATATATGTCCATGCCACTCTCTCACTTTGTCCCAACTTACCCTTCCCCCTCCCTGTATCCTCAAGTCCATTCTCTAGTAGGTCTGTGTCTTTATTCCCATCATGCCCCTAGGTTCTTCAGAACATTTTTTTTTATTATTCCATATAAGTGTGTTAGCATATGGTATTTGTTTTTCTCTTTCTGACTTACTTCACTCTGTATGACAGGCTCTAGGTCCATCCACCTCACTACAAATAACTCAATTTCATTTCCTTTTATGGTTGAGTAATATTCCACTGTATATATGTGCCACATCTTCTTTATCCATTCATTTGTTGATGGACACTTAGGTTGCTTCCATGTCCTGGCTATTGTAAATAGAGCTACAATGAACATTGTGGTACATGATTCTTTTTTTTTTTTTTTTAACATCTTTATTGGAGTATAATTGCTTTACAATGGTGTTAGTTTCTGCTTTATAACCAAGTGAATCAATTATACATATACATATGTTCCCATATCTCCTCCCTCTTGCATCTCCCTCCT
>RJWK010045879.1:0-17844 GCA_004363435.1 Platanista minor
ATTTTTGGCTGCGTTGGGTCTTTGTTGCTGCACGCAGGCTTTCTCTAGTTGTGGTGAGTGGGGGCTACTCTTCGTTGCAGTGCACAGGCTTCTCATTGCAGTGGCTTCTCTTGTTGCGGAGGATGGGCTCTAGGTGCACGAGCTTCAGTAGTTGTGGCACACGGGCTCAGTAGTTGTGGCTCGTGGGCTCTAGAGTGCAGGCTCAGTAGTTGTGGCACATGGGCTTAGTTGCTCCGCGGCATGTGGGGTCTTCCCGGACCAGGGCTCAAACTCACGTCCCCTGCATGGGCAGGCAGATTCTTAACCACTGTGCCACCAGGGAAGTCCCTTGCCCATTTTTAAATTGAGTTGTCTTTTAGTTGATGATTTGTAGGAGTTCTTTTTTATTTAACTTTTAAATTTTTGAAATTTTTATTGAAGTAAATCGATTTACAATGTTGTGTTAGTTTCTGGTGTACAGCAAAGTGACTCAGTTATGCATATATATTCTTTTTTATATTCTTTTCCATTAGGGTTTATTACAAGATATTGAATATTTCTCTGTGCTATACAGTAGGACCTTGTTGTTTGTTTTATATATAGTAGTTTGTATCTGCTAATCCCAAACTCCTACTTTATCCCTCCGCTTACCCCCTTTCCCCCCTGGGTAACCGTAAGTTTGTTTTCTATGTCTGAGTTTATTTCTGTTTTGTAAATAAGTTCATTTGTACAATATTTTAGATTCCATATGTAAGTGATACCATGTGATATTTGTCTTTCTCTTACTTACCTCACTTAATATGAAAATCTCTAGGTCCATCCCTGTTGCTACAAATGACATTATTTCTTTCTTCTTAATGTCTGAGTAATATTCCATTGTATATATGTACCACATCTTCTTTATCCATTCATCTGTCGATGGCCATTTAGGTTTCTTCCATGTCCTAGCTATTGTAAATAGTGCTGCTATGAACATTGGGGTACATGTATCTTTCTGAATTAGAGTTTTGTCTGGATATATGCCAAGGAATAGGATTGCTGGATCATATGGCAACTCTTATTTTAGTTTTTTAAGGAAGCTCCATACTGTTTTCCATAGAGGCTGCATCAATTTACATTTCCACCAACAGTGTAGGAGGGTTCCCTTTTCTCCACACCCACTCCAGTATTTATTATGTGTAGAACTCTTTTTGGTGTGGGGAGGGAGTGCCAATGATTTTATTCTGTTCAGACAGAAGAAATTTACAAGAATTTATTCAGTTTAGAAATATAGAGATTCCAGTTACGCTGTTATTCCTATTACAAAAAAATGACTAGTAAGGTAACCAATCAGAATTTCAGTTTTCTTTTGAAAATTGTAATCACAGAACATGGCAATAATTTGTAAAGTCTTAGAGTCTGTGAGACTCTTTATTCAAATCATATTTTCAAGTACAGATTTACTTACATAGGTAACAAGTTAGCAATAGATGTAAATATTCATACAAGTTTCCAGATGACATGAGAAAATAAAAATATTATGAAAGGTCTCAATATTTTATCAAATCAGATTCTCTGAACAAAATTTAGGATGCAAAACATCATTTCTCCTTAAACAGATGCATGAAAGAAGAGATATCTTCTTTACCTCTTTTTTGTGTAGACTTTTTAATGATGTCCACTGTGACTGGTGTGCAGTGATACCTCATTGTAGTTTTGATTTGCATTTCTCTAATAATTAATGATGTTGAGCATCTTTTCATGTGCCTATTAGCCATCCGTATGTCTTCTTTGGAGAAATGTCTATTTAGGTCTTATGCCCATTTTTCGATTGGGTTGTTTGTTTTTGTTATTGAATTGTATGAGCTGTTTGTATATTTTGGAAATTAAGCCCTTGTCAGTTACATCATTTACAAATATTTTCTCCCAGTCTGTAGGTTGTCTTTTCATTTTGTTTATGCTTTCCTTTGCTGTGCAAAAGCGTATAAGTTTGATTAGGTCTCATTTGTTTATTTTTGCCTTGGGAGACTGACCTAAGAAAACATTGGTACGATTTGTATCAGAGAATGTTTTGCCTATGTTCTCTTCTAAGATTTTTATGGTGTCATGTCTTATTTTTAAGTCTTTAAACCATTTTGAGTTTATTTTTGTGTAGGGTGTGAGGGAGTGTTCTACTTCATTGATTTACATGCAGCTGTCCAGCTTTCCCAACACCACTTGCTAAAGAGACTTCTCCTCCTTTGTCAAAGATTAATTGACCATAGGTATGTGGGTTTATTTCTGGGCTCTCTATTCCACTCCACTGATCCATATGTCTGTTTTTTGTGCCAGTACCACACTGTTTTGATCACTGTAGCTTTGTAGTAATGTATGAAGTTTGGGAGGGTTTTGGCTCTATGTTTGTTCTTTTTCCTCAATATTGCTTTGGCAATTCTGGGACTTTTATGGTTCCATATAAATTTTTGAAATATTTGTTCTAGTTCTGTGAAAAATGTTATGAGTAGTTTGAAAGGGATCACATTAAATCTGTAGTTTGCTTTGGGTAGAATGGCCATTTTAACTATTAAGTCTTTCAGTCCCAGAGCATGGGCTATCTTTCCATTTATCTGAATCATCTTCAATTTCCTTTATCATTGTTTTATAGTTCTCAGCATATAAGTCTTTCACCTCCTTGGTGAGGTTTATTTCTAGATTTTTCTTTGATGCAATTTTAAAAGATTGTTTTCTACTTTCCCTTTCTGATATTTTTGGTGTAAAGAAATGAAACCGATTTCTGTATGTTAATCTTGTATCCTTCTACCTTGCTGAATTTGTTTATCAGTACTAGCAGTTTTTGTATGGAGTCTTTAGCGTTTTCTATATATAGTATCATGTCATCTGCATATAATGACAGTTTTACCTCTTCACTTCTAATTTGGATACCTTTTATTTCTTTTCCCTGTCTGACTGCTGTGGCTAGGGCTTCCAGTACTGTGTTGCAAAGAAGTGGTGAGAGTGGGCATCCTTGTTTTGTTCCAGATTTTTGCAGGAAGGCTTTCAGCTTTTCACCTATTGAGCATTATGTTGGCTGTGGCTTGTCATAAATTAGCTTTTATTATGTTGAGATATGTTCCCTCTATACACTCTTTGGTAAGAGGTTTTATCATGAGTGGATGTTGAATTTTGTCAAATGCTTTTTGTGTGTCTATTAAGATGATCCATGTGGTTTTTGTCTTTTCTTTTGTTGATGTGTGGTGTATTTGCTTGTGTTGATTGATTTGCATATGTTGAACCATCCTTGTGACCCTGCGGTGAATCCAAATTGATCATGGTTGGTGTATGATCTTTTTTATGTGTTGTTACATTTGGTTTGCTAATATTTTGTTGAGAATTTTTGCATCTATATTCATCAAAGATATTGGCTTGTAATTTTCTTTTTTGGTAGTGTCTTTGTCTGGTTTTGGTATCAGGGTGATGGTGGCTTCATAGGATGACTTTGGGAGTGTTCCCTCCTCCTTAGTCTTTCGGAAGAATTTGAGAAGGATTGGTATAAGTTCTTTGTATGTTTGGTAGAATTCCAGTGAAGCCATCTGGTCCTGGACGTTTGTTTGCAAGGATTTTTCTTTTTTTAATTGCAGATTCTATTTCACTTCTACTGATCAGTCTGTTCAAATTATCTATTTCTTCTTGATTCAGTTTTGGTGGGCTGTATGTATGTAGAAACCTGTGCATTTCTTCCAGCTTGTCCAACTGATTGGCATATAATTGTTCATAGTATTCTCTTAGGGATTTTTTTTTGTATTTCTGTGGTATAGGTTGTTATCTCTTCTCCTTCATTTCTTATTTTGTTTATTTGTGTCCCCTCTTTTTGACTAGCCTGTCCAAAGGTCTTTTAATTTTACCCTTTCAAAGAACCAGTTCTTGGGACTTCCCTGGTTGTCCAGTGGCTAAGACTCCACACTCCCAAGGCAGGAGGCCCAGGTTTGATCCCTGGTCAGGGAACTAAATCCCACATGCTGCAACTAAAGATCCTGCATGCTACAACTAAAGATCCCACATGCCACAACCAAAAGATCCCACGTGCCACGACTGACATCCCGCACATGGCAACATAGATCCCACTTGCTGCAACTAAGACCTGGTGCAGTGAAATAAATAAATAAATATTAAAAAAAAAAAAAAGAAGAAGAAGAACCAGCTCTTGGTTTTATTGATTTTTTTCTATTTTTTTAATCTCTATTTGTTTCCTCTCTGTTATTTATTATTTCCTTCCTTTTGCTGACTTTAGGTTTTGTTTGTTCTTTTTCTAATTCTTTCAGGTTGTAGGTTAGGTTGTTTATTTGAGATTTTCTTGATTTTGAGGAAGACCTGTATGAACTTCCCTCTTAGAAATACTTTTGCTGCATCCCATAGATTTTGTATGGTTGTGTTTTCGTTTTCATTTGTCTCAAGGTATTTATTTCCCCTTTGGTTTCATCATTGATCATTGTTTTTTTTAGTAGCAGCATGTTGTTTAGTCTCCATGTAATCATTTTTTTTCTTGTTTCTCTTTCTGTGGTTGATTTCTAGTTTCATGCCATTGTGGACAGGAATGATGCTTGAAATAATTTCTATCCTCTTAAATTTGTTGTTTTGTTTTGTGTCCTACTATGTGGTCTATCCTCGAGAATGTTCCATGTGCACTTGAAAAGAATGTGTATTCTGGTTTTTTTGGATGTAATGTCATGAAAATATCAATTAAGTCTATCTGTTCCATTGTGTCATTTAGGATCTCTATTGCTGTATTTATTCTTCTCACTGGAAGGTCTGTCCATTGATGTCATTGGGGTGTTAAACTCTCCTACTATTATTGTATTGCCGTCGGTTTCTTTTTTTTTTTTTTTTTTTTTTGCGGTACGCGGGCCTCTCACTGTTGTGGCCTCTCCCGTTGTGAAGCACAGGCTCCGGACGCACAGGCTCAGTGGCCATGGCTCACGGGCCCAGCCGCTCCGTGGCATGTGGGATCTTCCCGGACCGGGGCATGAACCCGTGTCCCCTGCATCGGCAGGCGGACTCTCAACCACTGCGCCACCAGGGAAGCCTCCTGTCAGTTTCTTTCTTTATGTCTGTTAGTATTTGTTTTATGTATCTAGGTGCTCCTATATTGGGTGCATGTATGTTAATGAGTATAATACCTTCTTCTTGTTTTATATGCTGTCCTTCTTTATCTTTCTCTATGGCCTTTGTTTTAAAGTCTATTTTGTCTGATATGAGTATTACTTCCCTCACTTTCTTGTCATTTCCATTTGCATGAATATCTTTTTCCATCCTGTCACTTTCAATCTATGTGTTTCCTTTGCCCTAAACTGGGTCTCTTGTAGGCAGCATATTGTAGGCTCTTGTTTCATTATCCATTCTGGTACTCTGTGTCTTTTGACTGAAGCATTTAGTCCATTAACATTTAAGTTAAATATTGGTAGATATGTATTTATTGCCATTTTAAAACCTTGTTTTCCAGTTGACTTTGTATTTCTTCTTTGTTCCCTTCTTTTTCCTTTGGTTTTTCCTTTTCTGGTTTGATCGTTTTCTTTTGCACTACACTTGTGTTCTCTTCTTTCCGGTTTTTGTGAATCTATTGTATGTTTTTGATTTGTGGTTACCAGTTTTTCAGTTATGTTAAACCATTACTATAACTGCTTTAGACTGACAGTCATATAGGCTCAAACACATTCTGAAAAAAAAAAGTCTACATTTTCTTACTCACTTCTCCCACATTTTATGATTTTGGTGTTCTCTTTCACAAATTTTCATGTTTATCCTTTTGATGTTCATTGTAGTTATCATCACTTTCACAGGAAAAAAATTTTTTTTAATCTATATACTGGCTTATTTAAGTGATTTACTTTCCAAATGTGATTTTCTCTTTCCTATAGATTCTTGTTTCTTTTGTATTTAGAGAAGACCTTTCAATATTTCTTTTAGGATAGCTTTAGTATTGCTGTACTCTTTTAGTTCTTGCTTGTTTGAGAAATTCTTTCTCTCTCCTATTCTAAATGATAATCTTGCTGGGTAGGGTATCCTCGGTTGTTGGTTTTTTCCTTTGATGACTTTGAATATATCTTGCTAGTCCCTTCTGGTCTGCAACATTTCTATAGGAAATCAGCTGATAGCATTATGGGGGTTCCCTTGTAACTAACTCTTCATTTTTCTCTTGTTGCCTTTACAATCTTCTCTATAACTTTTGCCATTTTAGTTATGATATGTCGTTGTGTAGGTCTGTTTAGGTTCCTCTTGTTTGGGACCCTCTGTGCTTCCTTTACTTGAATATGTTTACTTCCCTAGGTTTGGGAATTTTTCACCCATAATTTCTTCAAATACATGTTTGATCCCCTTCTCTCTCCCTTCTCTTTTTGAAACCCCTATTATGCGTAGGTTGGCACACTTTATATTATCTCATAGATCTCATATGTTGCTTTCATTGTTTTTTTTTTTTTTTAACTTGTCTTTCTGTCTGCAGTTCTGACTGGGTAATTTCCATTATTCTGTCTCTTCCAGATCACGTATTCATTCTTCTGTGTCATTTAGTCTGCTATTCATTACTACTAGATTGGGTTTTATCCCCAGGCACCGGAGTGCTAGTAATCCACTTGGATGTCCCGCAGGCACTGCACTCCCAAAGCCACCAGTGGAGTAAATCCCCCAAAGTAGTACAGCCCCTGGGCATCATCTCAAATTTCAACCCCACCTCCATGTGTGAGCAACCACTGGCACTTGCATGCTCCCAGGCCTTGTAGATGTGTAGCTGTGCCTGCTGTGAGCACTCCAACAATGAGGATGCTATGGTGGGGCCTCACCCCTCCCTTCAGAGAGTGTATTAGCAATAGCGGACCAGGATGTTGTGGCTCAGACCACACTCCAGTCACTTCAGGCTGTCTCCATCCAGCCAGCTCCAGTCCTCTCCCCAGTCTCTCTGCTGAAGCTCGAGTTTCAACACCCCAGTCCCCACACACACCAGCAGGCACACGTCTTGGGTTTGGGAGTGCATCGAGGTGTCCAGGACCATCTGTGCTGGTCTCTCTCTGTTCTGCCTGCTGCACTCTGGCTGCTGCACTCTCCTCTGAGCCTCTGAAGCTCCCTATCTATCCCAGCTGATCTCCCAGCCAAAGCAGGGAGTACCCAGGTTGAGCAAACCTTTCCTCTTTCCCAGCTCCCTCCCAGGAGTACAGGTCCTGTCCTGATTCCTTTTGTTTTTTTCTTTTGTCCTTCCCGGTTACATGGTGCGATTTCTTGCAGCTTTGGTTGTAAGAGATCTTCTGCCAGCATTCAGTAGGTTTTCTGTGAGAATTGTTCCACATGTAGATGTATTTTTGATTTATTTGTGGTAGGAGGTGAGCTCCACATCCTTCTGTTCCACCATCTTGATCTGGGCCAGGGGTTCTTTATTTATTATGAGTACTATACCGTTATCAGATATGTGATTTACAAATGATCTTTTCATTTTCTTGTTAATGATCTTTGATGCACAAGTTTTTAACTTCAGTGAAGTCTCATCTATTTTTTTCTCTTGTTGCCTGTGCTTTTGGTGTCATATCTAAGAATCCATTGCCAAATTCAAGGTCATGAAGATTTATCCCTGTATTATTCTAAGAGTTTTATGGGTTTAGTGCTTATAATTAGGTTGTTGATTTATTTTCATGGTTTTTGTATGTTTATTTTTGTATACAGTATGTGATAAAAGCCCAACCTTGTTCTTTTGCATGTTGGATATCCAGTTGTCCCAGCACCATTTGCTGAAGAGAGTGTTCTTTTCCCATTGAATGGTCTTGGCACCCTTGTCAAAAATTAACAGACTTTTGAACATCCAATTTATGCCATGGAATGTCTTTTACACCAAAGATACAAAATAAAATAACTTCTAATATGTGTCTATCCCTTTCAGAGCTCATCACCCAATCGAAAAAACACACAGGTTAATTAACTATTCAAGTACAGTGTGGAAAGTCCTCTGATAGACATAAGTAAAGATACTTAGGATTATGGAAAAGCCACATCAAAATTGAGATAAACACATTTCATGCATATAAGACATTGCAGGCTAATAGATGTGACATAACACATAAACAGAAGAATAAAATAAATTAATCTAAAATTGATGTAGGTATATATGGAAACTAAAAAAAAAAAAAAAAATGGTTCTGATGAACCTAGGGGCAGCACAGAAATAAAGACACATACATAAAGAATGGACTTGAGGACCTGGGGAGGGGGAGGGGAGATTGGGACAAAGTGAGAGAGTAGCATTGACATATATACACTACCAAATGTAAAGGAGATAGCTAGTGGGAAGCAGCTGCATAGCACAGGGAGATCAGCTCAGTGCTTTGTGAATACCCAGAGGGGTGGGATAGGGAGGGTGGGAGGGAGATGCAAGAGGGAGGGGATATGGGGATATATGTATACATATAGCTGATTCACTTTGTTACACAGCAGAAACTAACACAACATTGTAAAGCAATTATACTCCAATAAAGATGTTTAAAAAACAAATGTGGAGTGATTTAGAAGGGGCTGATGGAGATTGGAGGGGGAAGTGCCGAATAATGGAACTCCACGTGGCTCTCTAGCACTGTCACTAGATGATGCTATGTGTAATTTTTCATGCTGATTATGTTCCACTTGTAATGTTGGAATTTTCCTTATTATTATAAATCCTTGGCCCCCAAATGTTCCGTTAAATGGATATTCACAACTTAAAAAAATAAAGATAAAACTAAAAATCGATGTAGGTACAAATAGAGAATTAAAAGAAAGAAATGAATGACTAACTCTGTGCGTGGGTTCTCAGGGAAGGTTTCACAGAATATATGGCTTTTGAATTTGTTTCCACAAAGTACGAGTGGCAGGAGAGGGGAGGGGGCATTTTGAACTAAGAAAGCTACTGCAGTATAAAAACTTGGCATGTTTTATTCACTTCTGAATACCAAGCACATAGTATCACGCTTGGCACATAATAGGAAGTTTGTGAAGATTTGAGTGAAATGATGAGAGATCAATGATTAGATGATTAAATAAAGCTAACAAATCAAGTGACTGAATGTGAGCGTTCCTGAGAGATACTGATTCAAATAAAGACGAGAATTTTTAGATCTGATGTTGTTTAGTTCTGCTGATTAATCTTGACAGAAATACAAACAGAACCATAATATCATTAGATTTTTGTTTTTCAACAGGTATTACAGATAGAACTCAAAAGATATACAGTGAAGACTAATTTACTCCCTTCCCTAACCATTATTAAATGGCAGTCTTCATAATGGTTTTCATTTAATCCTCCTGATACATTACTCACATTTTGTCTCTAATCATAATGTGTTTCTGTGTGAATGATTGTGAGAAGGAAGCAGGGAAGTTAAGCATAAGGGATCATCAAATTTTAAAACTCACAGATCTCTTGCTTCCAAAACCTTAATTTTTCAGCTGATGGAATACATCAGGGTTCAATCAGGGCAGGACAACCACTATAAGTATTGTAACATAAGGGATTTATTTTAGGAATAAGACCTTATCCAATTGTGGAAGAAGCTGGGTGACCTGGGTAAAAATTTGTAGCACCTCAGGGAACCTGGGAAACCAGGCACGTCCAGTGGCTGGAGGGAACACCAAAGGCTGGTAGGCAAGTCCATGGGAGGTTATTGATTCTGCTTCTGGAGTTGAGCCTGCAGTTGCTATTGGCCAGCAGAGCCAGCAATCAGAAAAAGTCACAAAGGTGGGAAGAGTGAGGACAAGCTGGAATCTGCTGGTACCTCTGCATCGTAATTTCGCTGCTATTTAAAACAGTATGACTGTCAGAGAATATTGTCTGTTATTTCTCTTCCACATTCCAACTCTCTTGCAATTTTCTCTCTAAACCCTGAATCGTTCTTAGCAAGTTATGGAACAAAACCACTACAACAAACTAAGTTTGAGGAGATTCCTTTGCTTGTCTAGTGTCACTTAAAAATACAGCTAAGTGTAGAACCTCGGTTTGCTTCCTCTTAGTCAACTACTTTTCTTGTACTCAGTACTCTGACCCCTTACTCTTATGCTAAGTTCATTGTTAATCACCTGTTTTCTTTTAGCAATGATTTTTACTACATCTGGGCTTATTTTTATAATCTGAGGTAATGAAGTGATGAGAACTAAATTAACCTGTACTGATGTCTGCCATGTGCAGGTTACGCATTAAAATCACTATTGCTGTTTGACATGGTGATTAGAGCTTTCAGGCTGTGTGGGATGGTGTGGAAAGTTTATCTTGTAATTTTCCGAAAATGCCAATGAGCCTTAATTCTCCAAGTTAATATGATTTTCTTGTTTGTAGTATTTAAAGATAAAATTTGAATAGAGTTGAAAACTGCAGTTAAAAAATAAATAATTTAGTTTTTGTAGCAAATGCTTTTATTTGGCCCTTTAACTATCTGTGTTTGATTTCCTTGGGTAAATTATCTTTCTGACTTTATTGAGGGAAATAGAACATATTTATTTGTTTGAGTATTTTGATGTACATAGACCACATTACATATACTACCCTTTGGCCTTTTTCACACACATAGGATTTTTTAAAATTAATTTACTTATTTTATTTTTGGCTGCGTTGAGTCTTCATTGCTGCACAAGGGCTTTCTCTAGTTATGGCGAGCGGGGGATACTCTTCGTTGCAGTGCATGGGCTTCTCATTGCAGTGGCTTCTCTTGTTGAGGATCATGGGCACTAGATCTGAGGGCTTCAGTAGTTTTGGCACTCGGGCTCAGTAGTTGTGGCTCACAGGCTCTAGAGCTCAGGCTCAGTAGTTGTGGCGCTAGTTGCTCCGCGCCATGTGTGATCTTCCCAGTCCAGGGCTTGAACTCGCGTTCCCTGCATTGACAGGCAGATTCTCAACAGCTGCGTCACCAGGGAAGACCCACAGATAGGATTTTTTTAAATTGTTATTACTGTGTTTTCTTAGCAGGCTGAATTTGAGTTTGACATGATCTTAAAATCTATCCGTTCTATGCTTCACAGGGTTAATAACATTGACTATGTGGAAGTATGGCATTGTGTTGCTACTAAAGTACCTGAAGCATGAATAATGCCTTAATTATGAGAGATCATGACTATTCCATCTGTCTTTTGTTCTCTTACATTTTTACTTTTTTCCTTTTTTTTTTTTTGTATTTGCTTCTGATATTTTTTTAACATCTTTATTGGAGCATAATTGCTTTACAATGGTTTGTTAGTTTCTGCTTTATAACAAAGTGAATCAGCTATACATATACATATATCCCCATATCTCTTCCATCTGGCATCTCCCTCCCTCCCACCCATGTAGGTGGTCACAAAGCACCAAGCTGATCTCCCTGTGCTATGCGGCTTCTTCTCACTAGTCGATTTTACATTTGGTAGTGTATATATATGTCCATGCCACTCTCTCACTTTGTCACAGCTTACCCTTCCCCCTCCCTGTGTCCTCAAGTCCATTCTATAGTAGGTCTGCGTCTTTATTCCCGTCCTGCCCCTAGGTTCCTCAGGACCATTCTTTTTTTTCTAGATTCCATATATATGTGTTAGCATACAGTATTTTTTTTTCTCTTTCTGACTTACTTCACTCTGTATGACAGATTCTAGGTCCATCCACCTCACTACAAATACCTCAATTTCATTTCCTTTTATGGCTGAGTTTTATTCCATTGTATAAATGTGCCACATCTTATTTATCCATTCATCTGTTGATGGACACTTAGCTTGCTTCCATCTCCTGGCTATTGTAAATAGAACTGCAATGAACATTTTGGTACATGACTCTTTTTGAATTACGGTTTTCTCAAGGTGTATACCCAGTAGTGGGATTGCTGGGTCATATGGTAGTTCTATTTTTAGTATTGTAAGGGACCTCCATACTGTTCTCCATAGTGGCTGTATCAATTTACATTCCCACCAACAGTGCAAGAGGGTACCCTTTTCTCCACACCCTCTCCAGCATTTATTGTTTGTAGATTTTTGATGATGGCCATTCTGACTGGTGTGAGGTGATGATACCTCATTGTACTTTTGATTTGCCTTTCTCTAATAATTAATGCTGTTGAGCATTCTTTCACATGTTTGTTGGCAATCTGTATATCTTCTTTGGAGAAATGTCTGTTTAGGTCTTCGGCCCATTTTTGGATTGGGTTGTTTGTTTTTTTGATATTGAGCTGCATGAGCTGCTTGTAAATTTTGGAGATTAATCCTTTGTCAGTTACTTCATTTGCAAATATTTTCTCCTATTCTGAGGGTTGTTGTTTTGTCCTGTTTATGGTTTCCTTTGCTGTGCAAAAGCTTTTTTGTTGCATTAGGTCCCATTTGTTTATTTTTGTTTTTATTTCCATTTCTCTAGAAGGTGGGTCAAAAAGGATCTTGCTGTGATTTATGTCATAGAGTGTTCTGCCTCTGTTTTCCGCTAAGAGTTTTTTTTTTGTTTTTGTTTTTTTTTGTGTGGTACGTGAGCCTCTTACTGTTGTGGCCTCTCCCATTACAGAGCACAGGCTCCGGATGCGCAGGCCCAGCGGCCATGGCTCATGGGCCTAGCCGCTCCACGGCATGTGGGATCTTCCCGGACTGGGCCATGAACCCGTGTCCCCTGCATCGGCAGGTGGACTCTCATCCACTGTGCCACCAGGGAAGCCCCCTCTAAGAGTTTTATAGTGGCTGGCCTTACGTTTTGGTCTTTAATCCATTTTCAGTTTATTTTTGTCTGTGGTGTTAGGGAGTGTTCTAATTTCATACTTTAACATGTACCTGTCCAGTTTTCTCAGCACCACTTATTGAAGAGGCTGTCTTTT
This sequence comes from Platanista minor, assembly GCA_004363435.1. NCBI lineage: Eukaryota > Metazoa > Chordata > Mammalia > Artiodactyla > Platanistidae > Platanista > Platanista minor. The sequence continues at coordinate 12,753 of RJWK010045879.1, forward strand.
CTGGATAGCATATTCGGGCCTCGTTTATCAAAGACAAGTTGACCATGTGTGCGTCGGTTTATCTCTGGGCTTTCTATCCTGTTCCATTGATCTATATTTCTGTTTTTGTGCCAGTACCGTACTCTCTTGATTACTGTAGCTTTGTAGTATAGTCTGAAGTCAGGGAGCCTGATTCCTCCAGCTCCGTTTTTCTTTCTCAGGATTGCTTTGGCTATTTGGCATCTTTTGTGTTTCCATACAAATTGTGCAATTTTTTTTTCTAGTTCTGTGAAAAATGCCATTGGTAGCTTGATAGGGATTGCATTGAATCTGTAGATTGTTTTGGGTAGTAGAGTCATTTTCACAATGTTGATTCTTCCAATCCAAGAACATGGTATATCTCTCCATCTGTTTGTATCATCTTTAATTTCTTTCATCAGTGTCTTACAGTGTTCTGCATACAGGTCTTTTGTCTCCTTAGGTAGGTTTATTCCTAGGCATTTTATTCTTTTTGTTGCTGTGGTAAGTGGGAGTGTTTCCTTAATTTCTCTTTCAGATTTTTCATCATTAGTGTATAGGAATACAAGAGATTTCTGTGCATTAATTTTATATTCAGCTACTTTACAAAATTCATTGATTAGCTCTAGTAATTTTCTGGTAGCATCTTTAGGATTCTCTATATATAGTATCATGTCATCAGCAAACAGTGACATTTTTACTTTTTCTTTTCCAATGTGGATTCCTTTTATTTCTTTTTCTTCTCTGATTGCTGTGCCTAAAACTTCCAAAAGTATATTGAATAATAGTGGTGAGAGTGTGCAACCTTGTCTTGTTCCTGATCTTAGTGGAAATAGTTTCAGTTTTTCACCATTGAAAACCATGTTGGCTGTGGGTTTGTCATATAAGAGCTTTATTATGTTGAGGTAAGTTCCCCCCATGCCTACTTTCTGAAGAGTTTTTATCATAAATGGGATTTGAATTTTGTCAAAAGCTGTTTCCTGCATCTGTTCAGATAATCGTATGGTTTCTCTCCTTCAGTTTGTTAATATGTTGTGTCACATTGATTGATTTGCATATATTGAAGAATCCTTGCCTTGCTGGGATAAACCCCACTTGATCATGGTGTACGATCCTTTTAATGTGCTGTTGGATTCTGTTTGCTAGTATTTTATTGAGGATTTTTGCATCTATGTTTATCAGTGATGTTGGTCTGTAGTTTTCTTTTTCTGTGACATCTTTGTCTGGTTTTGGTATCAGGGTGACAGTGGCCTTGTAGAATGAGTTTGTGAGTGTTCTTCCCTCTGCTATATTTTGGAAGAGTTTGAGAAGGATAGTTGTTAGCTCTCCTCTAAATGTTTGATAGAATTCGCCTGTGAATCCTTCTGGTCCTGGGCTTTTGTTTGTTGGAAGATTTTTAGTCACAGTCTCAATTTCAGTGCTTGTGATTGGTCTGTTTATATTTTCTGTGTCTTCCTGGTTCAGTCTCGGAAGGTAGTGCTTTGCTAAGAATTTGTCCATTTCTTCCAGGTTGTCCATTTTATTGGCCTAGAACTGCTTGTAGTAATCCCTCATGATCTTTTGTATTTCTGCAGTGTCAGTTTTTACTTCTCCTTTTTCATTTCTCATTCTATTGATTTGAGTCTTCTCCCTTTTTTTCTTGATGATTCTATCTAGTGGTTTTTCAATTTTGTCTATCTTCTCAAAGAACCAGCTTTTAGTTTTATTGATCTTTGCTATAGTTTCCTTCATTTCTTTCTCATTTATTTCTGATCTGATCTTTATGATTTCTTTCCTTCTGCTACCTTTGGGGTGTTTTTGTTCTTCTTTCTCTTATTGCTTTAGGTGTAGGTTTAGGTGGTTTATTTGAAATGTTTCTTGTTTCTTAAGGTAGGATTGTATTGCTATAAACTTCCCTCTTAGAACTGCTTTTGCTGCATCCCATAGGTTTTGGGTTGTCCTGGTTTCATTGTCATTTGTTTCTAGGTATTTTTTGATTTCCTCTTTGATTTCTTCAGTGATCTCTTGGTTATTTAGTAGTGTATTGTTTAGCCTCCATGTGTTTGTATTTTTTACAGATTTCTTTCCTGTAATTGATATCTAGTTTCATAGCGTTGTGGTCCAAAAAGATACTTGATACGATTTCAATTTTCTTAAAGTTACCAAGGGTTGATTTGTGACCCATGATATGATCTATCCTGGAGAATGTCCCATGACCACTTGGGAAAAACAGTGTATTCTGTTGTTTTTGGATGGAATGTCTTATAGATATCACCTAAGTCCATTTTGTTTAATGTATCATTTAAAGCTTGTGTTTCCTTATTTATTTTCATTTTGGAAGATCTGTCCATTGGTGAAAGTGGGGTGTTAAACTCAGTTACTATAATTGTGTTACTGTCGATTTCCCCTTTTATGGCTGTTAGCATTTGCCTTATGTATTAAGGTGCTCCTATGTTGGGTGCATAAATATTTACAATTGTTATATTTTCTTCTTGGATCGATCCCTTGATCATTATGTAGTATCCTTCTTTGTCTCTTGTAATAGTCTTTCTTATATAGTCTATTTTGTCTGATATGAGAATTGCTACTCCAGCTTTCTTTTGATTTCCATTTGCATGGAATATCTTTTTCCATCCCTTCTACTCTCAGTCTGTATGTGTCCCTAGGCCTGAAGTAGGTCTCTTGTAGACAGCATATATACGAGTCTTGTTTTGGTATCCATTCAGCCAGTCTACGTCTTTTGGTTGGAGCATTTAATCCATTCACATTTAAGGTAATTATTTATATGTATGTTTCTATTACCATTTTCTTAATTGTTTTGGGTTGGTTATCACAGATCTTTTCCTTCTCTTGTGTTTCCTGCCTAGAGAAGTTCCTTTAGCATTTTTTGTAAAGCTGGTTTGGTGGGGCTGAATTCTCTTAGCTTTTGCTTGTCTGTAAAGGTTTTAATTTCTCCATCAAATCTGAATGAGATCCTTGCTGGGTAGAATAATCTTGGTTGTAGGTTTTTCCCTTTCATCGCTTTAAATATGTCCTGCCACTCCCTTCTGGCTTGCCGAGTTTCTGCTGAAAGATCAGCTCTTACCCTTACGGGGAGTCCCGTACATGTTATTTGTTGTTTTTCCCTTGCTGCTTTTAATATTTTTTCATTGTATTTAATATTTGATAGTTTGATTAATATGTGTCTTGGCATGTTTCTCCTTGGATTTATCCTGTATTGACTCTCTTTGCTTACTTGACCTGATTAACTATTTCTTTTCCCATATTAGGGAAGTTTTCAACTATAATCTCTTCAAATATTTTCTCAGTCCCTTTCTTTTTCTCTTCTTCTTCTGGGACCCCTATAATTCGAATGTTGGTGTGTTTAGTGTTGTCCCAGAGGTCTCTGACACTGTCCTCAATTCTTTTCATTCTTTTTTCTTTGTTCTGCTCTGCAGTACTTATTTCCACTATTTTATCTTCCAGGTCACTTCTCCGTTCTCCTGCCTCAGTTACTCTGCTGTTGATTCCTTCTAGAGAATTTTTAATTTCATTTCTTGTGTTGCTCATCATTGTTCTTTTGCTCTTTCGTTCCTTTAAGTCCTTATTAAACGTTTCTTCTGTTTTCTCCATTCTATTTCCAAGATTTTGGATCATCTTTACTATCATTACTCTGAATTCTTTTTCAGGTAGACTGCCTATTTCCTTTCGTTTGTTTGGTCTGGTGGGTTTTTACCTTGCTCCTCCATCTCCTGTGCATTTCTGTGTGTTGTCATTTTGCTTACCTTACTGTGTTTGCAGTCTCCTTTTCGCAGGCTGCAGGTTCATAGTTCCCGGGTTTTTTGGTGTCTGTCCCCAGTGGCTAAGGTTGGTTCATTGGGTTGGATAGGCTTCCTCGTGGAGGGGACTAGTGAGTGTGTTCTGGTGGATGAGGCTGGATCTTGTCTTTCTCCTGGGCAGGTCCATGTGTGGTGGTGTGTTTTGGGGTGTCTGTGGCCTTATTATGATTTTAGGCAGCCTCTCTGCTAATGTATGGGGTTGTGTTCCTGTCTTGCTAGTTGATTGTCATAGGGTGTCCAGCACTGGAGCTTGCTGGTCATTGAGTGGAGCTAGGTCTTGGCATTGAGATGGAGATCTCTGGGAGATTTTCGCTGCTTGATATTACGTGGTGCTGGGAAGTCTCTGGTGGACCAATGTCCTGAACTTGGCTCTCCCACCTCAGAGGCATAGGCCTGACACCAGGCCAGAGCACCAAGACCCTGTCATCCACATGGCTCAGAATAAAAGGTTGAAGAAAAGAAAGAGAAAAATTAATAAATTAAAGTTATTAAAAATAAAAAAAGATTAAAAAGTATTAAGAAAAAAAAGAAAGAAAGAAAGAAGAGAGCAACCAAACCAAAAAGCAAGTCCACCAATGATAACAAGCGCTAAAAACTATACTAAATAAACAAAAACAAAAAATGTACAGACAGAATCTTAGGACAAATGGTAAAATCAAAGCTATACAGACAAAATCACACAGAGACACATACATGTACACACTCTCAAAAAGACAAAAAGGGAAAAAATATATATATATATCATTGCTCCCAAAGTCCACCACCTTAATTTGGGATGATTCATTGTCTCTTCAGGTATTCCACAGATGCAGGCTACATCAAGTTGATTGTAGAGATTTAATCTGCCGCTCCTGAGGCTGCTGGGAGAGATTTCCCTTTCTCTTCTTTGTTTGCACAGCTCCCGGGGTTCACCTCTGGATTTGGCCCTGCCTCTGCATGTAGGTCACCTGAGGGCATCTCTTCTTTGCTCAGACAGGGCAGGGTTAAAGGAGCAGATGATTAGGGGGCTCTGGCTCCCTCAGTCTTGGGGGAAGGAGGGGTATGGATGCGGGACCAGCCTGTGGCGGCAGAGGCCAGCAAGACGTTGCACCAGCCTGAGGCGCGCCATGCGTTCTCCCGGGGAAGTTGTCCCTGGATCACGGGACCCTGGCAGTGGCGGACTGCACTCTGTGCTTGCACAGAGGCTTCTTGGTGGCTGAAGCAGCAGCCTTAGTGTCTCATGCCCATTTCTGGCGTCTGCGCTGATAGCCATGGCTTGCGCATGTTCTGCAACTCCTTTAAGCTGCGCTCTTAATCCC
>RJWK010045880.1:0-17829 GCA_004363435.1 Platanista minor
TTTCTCCAAAGAAGATATACAGACTGCCAACAAACACATGAAAGAATGCTCAACATCATTAATCATTAGAGAAATGCAAATCAAAACTACAATGAGATATCATCTCACACCGGTCAGAATGGCCATCATCAAAAAGTCTAGAAACAATAAATGCTGGAGAGGCTGTGGAGAAAAGGGAACACTCTTGCACTGCTGGTGGCAATGTGAATTGGTATAGCCGCTATGGACATCAGCTGCCTGTGATTGCCTCAGCTTGACTAAAGAAAACTTCTTTGTCTAAAGTCACACCTCCTTCCAGACATCGAAGCCCAGTGACTCATTAGTCAACATGAATCTCACTTTCCGTTGTCCCAGCTAGGCATCCAAGACCCTAGAACTGCTGATAGGGTCAGCAGGGAAAGAAACTGGGACTGCATCCCAGCTCAACTTTTCTCTCTACCCAGTTCTACATTCTTGCCTACTTTCCACAGGTTCTGATCTCAAGAGTGCTCCCTAATTAAAGTCTTGCATGCTAATTTCTGCCTTGCACTCTGCTTCCCAGAAAACCCAACTGGTCATACCTGCACTAACAGAATTTCTTTAACAACCTTTTCTCTCTAAGATTCTTACACATTAATAGGCTATGGAAACCAGTGGGAAAGGGATATGAAAGGGAAACTACCAGGAAATGTAAAGACAGACAGCTCATCAATTAGCAAAGAAACACTTTCACCACTTGGGTTGCCCAAATGCACTGTCATTCAAAAAATTTGAATTCACAGGTAGACCATCACTAAGATTTTAATTTAAAATTAAAGTACTCATGACATGTCTCAATCCATACCAGGTGAGAAAAAAAAAATCTATAATGGAGAGTCATTATTTGGGGGAACAGAGGAGACAGAGAAGGTAAAACTGCTGTCAGCACTCTTCCTGCTGTATGACACTGAAGCAAAGCTATCAGACTCTAGAATGCAACCTCGCCTCCTCCCACCTCCCAGGTCTATGACTCCATTCTAGTTTTTGGTCTCCGAAGATAGCCAGCAGAAACAGGATTGGCTGGGCAGTGTGATAGCGTTAATGGATCCTGTCAAGCATTCCAACATCTTCTTATTATTTGTATGTACTTGATTCTTCCTCAGGAGCAAAGCACTGAGAAGTCAAGATAATAACGCATCAGATGGGAGGCATATAAAAAACCAGAGACCTTAACATCCTAAGTAGAGGTAGCATTCTGTATTGCTCAATAAAATAAATTATTTTCCTTTCCATAGCTCCATTTTTGTTATTCCAGTTGTGAGAAAGCATAATATCTGCTGTCATTGCTTATTTGGAAAACTGTATCAAGTTATTTCATACAAATAAGACAGTGTTCTTTCATAAGGTAACATCAGTTAAAGTTCAAGTAATGCCTAATGTGATACATTTGTTTTAAATGACCAACAATTTTATGTAGTCCAACCATGGTATGCAATGTAAACTCCAGGATCTATATTGCTACGAAAGGCCAAAGCAGCTACAAAGACAGAGATTCTCCATCTTTATTGAGGAAGGAGAAGAGTATAAGGCTTTGGAAGCCTTTGAAAACAGGACAGAGATTGGAACTGAGTAACATTTAGCAAATGAAAACCATGGAATTTTACAAATCATGAGGTTAATACCTCTGTCTTTTACTCAGCCATGCTAGGGAGGGTCCTAGTTCTCAAAAAGTTCAAGCTGTTTCACAGAATTATATTAAATGGTTTGGTTTCTCTGGGTTTCCTAATGGAGCCTTGATTAAATTTTCTTAAAGTGAGTTAATCTCTATAAAGATACCCTATTCTATCTTCTATGTCTCCTTTCCCATTGCACCTACTTTTGAATTTACTGGAATCTGGTTCATTCCAATTCTATATTAAGAAGACAACATTACTAGAACTTGGGTTGGTGGCTTGCCTTTCATGCTGCAGAGCAAAGGTTTCAAATTTGAGCATGCCTAAGAATCATACCTAACCTGGCCCAACCCCCAGAGTTTAGATTTAGTAGGTATAAGATGCATTTCTAACAAGTTTCCAGTTGTTGCTGATATAGCTACTCTGAGAATCAAACTGAAAACATCTACTGCAAAGGAAAAAGAGTCTGTCTAAGGTCTTTCCAGAATAGGTAAAGAGATGGTGGCACGGGGGTGCAAAGGTAAGGAGGTGATTCACTTTATTCAGTAAAAGTCTATGATGAAGAAAAACAACCCGGAATGACAAAGGGGCTTGCACCCTTCCACAGGAGAAAAACCCATAAATGAAGTAGCGGCAAAGTGCCTAGTGTGGTGGCTACTGTATAGTAGGTTCTCAATAAATGTGCGTGGGGTAGGGAGTGGGAGGGCAAGGAAAGACCAGGTGCTATTGGTTAGTTCTTGTTGGTTCTTTCTGAAAGAGTTATTGTGTATTTTGTTTAGATTTTGCAATAAAAAGGAAATTAAGAAAATATGATTTCTCTCTAAAGAAAATGTGTGGGTGTAAAGGCAAAGGCACAAGGGTAGAAAACAAATAAGAGAAACTTGGTGAGTACAGTAACACAAATCAAAGGAAAACTGACCCTTCCTTTCCTCTGGTCTCCTGCTACAAACTGAAATGGAGAAAATAAGCTAACAGAATAAACGGTGCAAAGTAATTTAGCAGCTTTGCAAAGTTCTTTAAGTTTTAATAACAGCAGAAACAACCCTTTTTAAAATATGAATTTCACCTTGCCTATGTGCCTTTAAGGGAGCATAACTTATTTATACTTTCTCCTTTCTTCTAATTTACTGACTCTTGCCATCTTGAGTGTTCTCCCTTTCAACTAGAACAATAGGGACTTGAAAATGGATATGTAGTAACAGCAGCATTTTCAGTTCTCTCTCTGACTCCTCATTATAAGGTTATTTTCTTGTGTTTTGAAATAGAAATGCTGCCTTTGATGCTACCATTTAAAGTTTCTTTTTCCTTTTTCTAAAGAAAGTGTCCCCTACTTATTACCCAGCCTTGTCACCTTGGCCCAATGTGGTAAAGAGAATTCTAAATAAATATTTTCTAATATGCCTTCAAGTACAACTTTTCTTTTCAGTGCAAATAGGATAATTGGGCAGAGGAGAAGAAAACCGCACTGAATGCACTGTTTTAAGGGGGCAATGAGTGTGATTTTTATTTGGCTGCTCTGATGTGGGACTCATCAGCAATTTCCAGGAGAGCCTGGGGAATTCATGAACAGCGTTTTAGTGATTGGGCTGCCTGCATTTGAATCTCAGCTGGGGCAAAGACTGTAGGCGCTCTTCTGACTAGAAAGATAGAATTAGTCTCTTTGTACATCTCATCTTTCCGGGGTGTTTTTGTAGCTTTTTCTACTCCTCATGACATGTCCATTAGCCTCTTTCACCCAGTGCTGTGCATTTCCTAGAATTTCTTTCATTCTCTCCCACTTTTCCCCAGTCTCAGTTCCTTTCCCTACCTCTGTTTCCCTCCATCTTTCTATTTGTTTCTTCCTGTCTGTCCCTCTTATGTTTCTACTGACATATGGATCTGCTCAACTTGCTATCCAAGAGCTGCTTTTGGCCTCCTGACGACACAAGGTGCTACCATCCTGACAGGCAGCAAAAGACAGGGGAAAGGCAGGCATATGTTAATGTAAGGGAGTTTTGGGAATAGATAAGCTGTTGTCAGTTTCAGGCATAAGTTACTTAATTAAAAAACAAAACCTCTCAGCTCTGATTGTCACTTGTCTCCTTTGAGAGCACAGTCATACCTTTGGTGTCCTCGCGTTTGAGAAGCACCCGTCTGGGCTCCTCTCAGCTCTGTGAAGTTTAGTCTAGTTTAGTCAGGTAACAGGCAAAGGAGGAAAAATGAAAGAGGAGCCTGGAAACAGTGAAAAATTCAGCTGCACATTATTGAAACACAGGCCAGAAACCAAAATATTGGACTTACTACATATCCCCAGCTTCTGTGCCTCCTAAGTGCCAGGCACTGTCCCCAACAGTAAGGAAGGCCAGAGAAATAAGAATGACCCCACCTATGTTCTTAGGGAGACTGTGTCATATTTGATGCTGCAGATATATAAATACCCAGGGGCTTTATCATTCCCTATAGAGCATGGAAGCCTGAATTCTACTTCCTTTTTCCAGTCTTTGCTCAAACCAAGCTCACCCAGCCCTCAACACTCTCGTTTCCCTAAATTATCCCTGCCTCTTACCAAAAGCTGCTGACATGTGCAATTCTCTCCCCGCTTCATCTCCCTATTTCCTTCCTATCCTTCAAATCTTAATTCAAGCATTCCTCCTTTGTGTCACAGTGACAAATACATCCCTGGCTGCCTGAGATTTTCTGTTTTAGCTCTGGAAGTCCTGAGTCCTAGGAACACCTCAGATCCATGCAAATCAGGATGACTGCTCATCCCAGTCTAATCTCTCGATGATAAACAATTTTAAAAATGACAGCTTTATTGAGATATAATTACTGGACCATACCCATTAGTAGTGACTCCTCATTTCTCCCTCCTGCCAGCCCTTGGCAACCACTAATCTACATTTGTCTCTATGACTTTGCCTATTCTAAACATTTCAGATAAATGGAATCATACAACACGTGGCTTCTTTTGACTGGCTTCTTTCACTTAGCATGATGTTTTCAAGGTCCATCCGTATTAGAGCATGTATCAACTCTTCATTCCTTTTTGTGGCCAAATAGTATTTCACTGTATGGATAAACCATATTTTGTTTCTTCATTCATAAGATGAATACTCATTCATATGGTTGTGAATATTCAGTCAGATATTGAGTGGTTCTCATTTTTTTGGATATTATAAATAATTCTATGAATACTTATGTACAACTTCTTTATGGACATATGTTTTATTTATCTTGGAAATATACATAGAAGTGAAATTTTTATGTCATATGATAATGCTATGTATAAGTTTCTGAGGGTCTTCCAAAATGTTTTCCAAAGTGGTTGCATTATTTTACAACCTTGCCAACAAAGTATTGGGGTTCTAGTTTTTCTATGTCTCCTTCAACACTTGTTATTTTCTGTTTTTATTTTGATGTATTTTGTTTTAATTTTAGCAATGTTAGAGGGTATAAAGAGAAATCTCATTGTGGTTTTGAGGTGCATTTCCTCAATGACTAATAAGGTTGAGCATCTTTTAATGTGCTAATTAAACTTTTACATATTTTTGGAGAAATGTCTATTTAGATTGATTATTTTTAAAATGAGTTTTTTATTATTGTTGCCATCTAAAAAAAACAAATATTATATATATATATATATATATATATATATATATATATATATATATATACTGGATACAATCCTTAATCAGATATATAATTTGCAAATATTTTCTACTGTTCTGTGTATTTTTTTTTAACTTTCTTGATCGTGTCCTTTGAAGAACAAATATTTTTAATTTTGATAAAGTCCAACTTATTTTTTCTTTGGCTGTTTCTGCTTTTGGTGTGATATTTAAGAATGGCTAATCCATTAGTCACAAAGATTTATTTTATTCTTTATTCTAAGTATTTCATAGTTTTATCCCTTATATTTAGCTCTATGGCACGTTTTGAGTTTGTGCATGCTATGAGGTGCCTATCACATGCATGTGCCTATCACATCTTTGCCATGTGATATCCAGTTGTTTCTGCGTCATTTGTTGGAAAGTCTTTTCCTTACCCACTGAAAAGTGTTGGCACCCTTGTCAAAAATAAGTTGACCACAAATATTAGAGTTTATTTCTGGACTATCAATTATATTCCATTGATCTATATGTCTATCTTTATGACAGTACCACACTACCTGGGTTACTTTATCTTTGTAGTACCTTTTGAAATGAAGTGTGAATCCCTAAATTTTTCCTTCTTTTTCAAGATTGTTTTGGCTCCTCTGAGTCATTGCACTTTCCCGTGAATTTTAGGATCAGCTTGTCATCTTCGGCAAGCTGGGGATGGTGGATTGTGTTAAATTGGTAAATCAGTTTGGGGAGTATTCTCATTTTAACAATATTAAGTCATACAATCCATGACTATAAGATAGCTTTCATTTATTACATGTTCTTTAATTTATTTCAACAGTTTGTAGTTTTCAAAGTATAAGTTTTACACTGCTTTTCTAACATTTATTCTTAAGTATTTGATTCTTTTTGATTTTATTGTAAACGAATTGTTCCTCTTAATTTCATTTTTGAGTTGCTCATTGCTAATGTATAGAAATAAAATTAGTTTTTTTGTATATTGATCTTGTATCTGCAATATTATTGAACTTATTATTTCTAACTTTTTTTGTAGATTCTGTATGATTTTCTATATAAGATATTATGTTCTCTGTGAATAGATAAAACTTTACTTCTTCCTTTCCAAACTGGATGTCATTTATTTTGTTTTCTTGTCTAGAACCTCCAGTACAGTATTGAATGTAACAGCGAGCATGGACATCCTTATATTGTTCCTATCGTAGGGGGAAGATTTCAATTGCCATTGAATATGATGTTATCTGTGGATTTTTCATAGATGTCCTTTATTGAGATAAGTAAGTTCATTTTAATCTTAGCTTCTTCAGAGTTTTATCACAAAGAAATGTTATGTCGTGTCAAATGGCTTTTATGGATTTATTGAGATGACCACGTGGCTTTATTGCTTTATTCTATTAATATAGTATATTACATTTACGTATTGAATTTTGTATGACAAAACAATCTAACATTCCTGGGATAAATCTCATTTGGTCATGGTGTGTAATCCTCTTACTATGCTGTTGGATTCAGTGTGTGAGCATTTTATTGAGGATATTTGTGTTTATGTTCATAAGGGGTCATAGGCTGTTATTTTCTTTACTTGAGATGCCTTTATCTGGGTTTGGAACCAGGATAATACTAGTTTCATGGAATGACTTGGGAAGTGTTTGTGTCTCCTTGAATTTTGGAAGAATTTGCAAAGCACTGATGTAAATTCTTCTCTAAATGTTTAGTGAAATTTACCAGTGGAGCCATTTGGACCAGGGCTGTACTTTGTGGGAAGTTTTTGATTATTACTTCAATATTTTTACTTGTTATATATTTATTCAGGTCTTTATTTCTTATGGGGTAACATTTAGCAGTTTGTGTGATTCTACACACCTGTGGTTTGCCTGTGGATTATCTATGTTGGCATAGAATTGTTCATATTATTTTCTTATAATCCTTTTTATTTCTATATGTATGATTAGTGGAAATGCCCACCCTCACTACCTACAACCTTTCTTGACTATAGTAATTTGAACTCTCTTTTTCTTAGTCAGTTTAGCTAAAGTTTTGTCAACTGTGTTGCTCCTCTCTAAGACAAAACTTTTTGTTATTTATTTTTCTCTATTATTTTCTATTCTCCATTTTTATTTATTTTTGCTCAGACCTTTATTACTCCCTTTCTTCAGCTTGGTTACATTTAATTAGCTCTTCTTTCTCTAGAGTCTTAGGGTAAAAGATCTTCTTTCTTAATAAAAGCACTTATGCTATGAATGTTTTTTCTAAGCACTGCTTTAGCTGCATCTCCTAAGTTGATTCTATGCTGTGTTTTCATTTTCATTCATCTCAATTTCCCTTTGATTTATTTGTGATTCTCCAAATTTTTATTTTGTTATTGATATCTTATTTTGATCCACTGTGGTTAGAGAATATACTTGGTATAATTTAATCTTTTTAAATTTATTAAGCTTTACTTTGAAAATAGTCTATAATGAAGAATGTTCCATGCGCACTTGAGAAAACTGTGTCTTTTGCTATTGTTGAGTGGAATGTTCTATGGAAGTCTAGTTTCTTTATAGTGTTTCTCAGGTCTTTTATTTCCTTGTTGATTTTCCTTGTTGTTCTATTATTGAGAATGGGGTGTGGAAATTTCTAAATGCTATTATCAAATTGTATGTTTCTCCTTGCATTCCTATCCTATCTAGTCTTCTGTATTTGGGGACTGTATTGTCAGATATATGTGTATTTATAATTATCATACTTCCAGATAGATTGGCACTATTATTATTATAAAATGTTCTCCTTTGTCTCTAGAAATATTTTTTGACTTAAAGGCTGTTTTGTTTGATATTAGTGTAACCACACCAGCTCTCTTTCGATACTTGTTTACTTAGTCTATCTTTTTCCATTCTTTTATTTTCATCTGATTTTGTCTTATATAAAGTACGTCTCTTGTAGACAGCATATAGCTGGATTATATTTTTATCAGATTGTGCCAACTTCTACCTTTTGATTAGAGTGTTTATCCATTTAAATTTAGGGATTTTACTGATAAGTTAAGATTTATATATACCATTTTCCTGTTTGTTTCTTATGTCATTTTTAATTTTGTTCCTTCAATCCTCCATTACTGATTTCTTTTGTGCAAAATACATATTTCTTAGTATATGTTAGAATATAAATTCCCTTCTTAATTTTTTCAGTACTTTTCTGTTATTTTCTTAGTGATTGTCCTGGGGATTACAATTACCATATTAACTTAAAACAATGCAGTTCAAATTGATATCAACTTAATTTAATGATATATAGAAAAATGTGTTCCAATATAGCTCTGTCTGCTTACCCCGTGTTATTTTTTTAAAACAACTCTATCTTTTGTATTATAAACCAATCAACATAGCTTTTAAATTATTATATTATGCAATTGTCTTATAAATCATATGGAAATGGTTTCAGTTTTTAACCATTAAGAACAAAGTTGGCTGTGGGATTGTCATATATGGCCTTTATTATGTTGAGGTAAGTTCTCTCTATGCCTACTTTCTGGAGGGTTTTTACCATAAATGGGTGTTGAATTATGTCAAAAGATTTTTCTGCATCTGTTGAGGTGATCATATGGTTTTTCTCCTTCAATTGGTTAATATGGTTTATCACATTGATTGATTTACATATACTAAAGAACCCTTGTATTCCTGGAATAAAGCCCACTTGATCATCGTGTGTGATCCTTTAAATGTGCTGTTGGATTCTGTTTCCTAGAATTTGGCTGAAAATTTTTACATCTAGGCTTATCAGTGATATTGGCCTGTAGTTTTCTTTCTTTGTGACATCCTTGTCTGGTTTTGGTATCAGGGTGATGGTGGCCTCGTAGAATGAATTTGGGAGTGTTCTTCCCTCTGCTACATTTTGGAAGAGTTTGAGAAGGATAGGTGTCAGCTCTTCTCTAACTGTTTGATAGAATTTGCCTGTGAAGCCATCTGGCCCTGGGCTTTCGTTTCTTGGAAGATTTTTAATCACAGTCTCAATTTCAGTGCTTGTGATTGGTCTGTTCATATTTTCTATTTCTTCCTGGTTCAAGAACAAGACAAGGTTGTCCACTCTCACCACTATTATTCAACATAGCTTTGGAAGTTTTAGCCATAGCAATCATAGAAGAAAAAGAAATAAAAGGAATCCAGATCAGAAAAGAAGAAGTAAAGCTGTCACTTTTTTGCAGATGACAGGATGCTATACATACAGAATCCTAAAGATGCTACCAGAAAACTACTAGAGCTAATCAATGAATTTGGTAAAGTAGCAGGATACAAAATTAATGCACAGAAATCACTTGCATTCCTATACACTAATGATGAAAAATCTGTAAGAGATATTAAGGAAATACTCTCATTTACCACTGTAACAAAAAGAAGAAAACACCTAGGAATAAACCTACCTAAGGAGACAAATAACTTGTATGCAGAAAACTATAAGACACTGATGAAAGAAATTAAAGATGAAACCAACAGATGGAGAGATATAGCATGCTCTTGGATTGGAAGAATCAACATTGTGAAGATGAATATACTACCCAAAGCAATCTAGAGATTCAGTTCAATCCTTATCAAACTACCAATGACATTTTTCACAGAACTAGAACAAAAAATTTCACAATTTGTATGGAATCACAAAAGACCCCAAATAGCCAAAGCAATCTTGAGAAAGAAAAACAGAGTTGGAGGAATCAAGCTCCCTGACTTCAGACTATACTACAAAGCTACAGTAATCAAGACAGTATGGTACTGGCACAAAAACAGAAATAGAGATCAATGGAACAGGATAGAAAGACCAGAGATAAACCCACACACATATGGTCAACTTATTTTCGATAAAGGAGGCAAGAATATACAAGAGGGAAAAAACAGCCTCTTCAGTAATTGGTGCTGGGAAAACTGGACAGCTACATGTAAAAGAATGAAATTAGAACACTCCCTAACACCATACACAAAAATAAACTCAAAATGGATTAAAGACCCAAATGTAAGGCCAGACACTATAAAATTTGTAGAGGAAAACATAAGCAGAACATTCTGTGACATAAATCACAGCAAGTTCCTTTTTGACCCACGTCCTAGAGAAATGGAAATAGAAACAAAAATAAATAAATGGGACCTAATGAAACTTAAAATCTTTTGCACAGCAAAGGAAGCCATAAACAAGATGAAAAGACAACCCTCATAATGGGAGAAAATATTTGCAAATGAAGCAACTGACAAAGGATTAATCTCCAAAATTTATAAGTAGCTCAATATCAGAAAAACAAACAACCCAATCCAAAAATGGGCAGAAGACCTAAATAGACATTTATCCAAAAAAGATATACATATTGCCATCAAACACATGAAATGATGCTCAACATCTCTAATCGTTAGAGCAATGCAAAACAATACTACAATGAGGTATCTCCTCATACTTGTCAGAATTTCCATCATCAAAAAATCTACAAACAATAAATGCTGGGGAGGGTGTGGAGAAAGGGGAACCCTCTTGCACTGTTAGGGGGAAAGTGAATTGGTACAGCCACTATGGAGAACAGTATGGAGGTTCCTTAACAATCTAAAAATAGAACTACCATAGGACCCAGCAATCCCACTATTTGGCATATACCCTGAGAAAACCATAATTCAAAAAGAGTCATGTACCAAAATGTTCACTGCAGCTCTATTTACAACAGTCAGGACATGGAAGCAAACTAAATGTCCATCAACAGCTGAATGGATAAAGAAGATGTGGCACATATATACAATGGAATATTATTCAGCCCTAAAAAGAAACGAAATTGAATTATTTGTAGAGAGGTGGATGGACCTAGAGTCTGTCATACAGAGTGAAGTAAGTCAGAAAGACAAAAACAAATACCATATGGTAACACATATATATGGAATCTAAACAAACAAACAAACAAAGGTTCTGAAGAAACTAGGGGCAGGACAGGAATAAAGACACAGACATAGAGAAGGAATTGAGGATGTGGGAAGGAGGAAGGGAAAGCTGGGATGAAGTGAGAGAGTGGCATAGACATATATACACTACCACATGTAAAATAGATAGCTAGTGGGAAGCAGCTGCATAGCACAGGGAGATCAGCTTGGTTCTTTGTGACCACCTAGAGGGGAGGGTTAGGGAGGGTGGGAGGGAGACGCAAGGGGGAGGAGATATGGGGATACAGGTATATGTATAACTGATTCACTTTGTTATAAAGCAGAAACTAACACACCATTGTAAAGCAATTATACTCCAATAAAGATGTTAAAAAATTAATAATAAAAAAAGAAAATAAATAAAACAAATCATATGGAAATGAAAAGTTATAAACAAATAGACATTTAAACAGTTTTTTGTAATTTTATATGTAGTTATCTTTACTGGTGCTTTTATTTCTTCCTGTAGATTTGAGTTACTGTCTAGTTTCCTGTCAATTCAGCCTGAAAGATTTAGTAGTTTTTGTTGTAGAGAAGCTATATAAGCAATGAATTCTTTCAGTTTTTATTTATCTGGGAATGTACTGCTTTTCCTTCATTTTTGAAAGATAGTTTTTCTAGATATAGAATTTCTTTTTTAATATAAATTTTTGATTGACTAGTTTTTGTTGTTTTTGCTCTTGGTTTTTTTTTTTTTTTTACTTTCTGGTTTTTGACTATGTCATCTTACTGCCTTCTGGTCTCCACAGTTTCAGATGTGAAGTTAGATGTTTTTGTTGAAAACTAGAAATTAAAAAAAATACAATGTGGTAACTCTGTAAATAAGATTCTAATTCCTTTTCCCAAGGTTTAGTGTAATTGCTATTTTTTTTATTATTTCTGCTGTTTGTTTAATGATTTTCCTGGAATAATTTTTTTTTTTTTTTGCGGCACACGGGCCTCTCACTGTTGTGGCCTCTCCCGTTGCAGAGCACAGGCTCCGGACGCGCAGGCTCAGCGGCCATGGCTCACAGGCCTAGCCGCTCCGTGGCATGTGGGATCTTCCCAGACTGGGGCATGAACCCACGTCCCCTGCATCGGCAGGCAGACTCTCAGACACTGCGCCACCAGGGAAGCCCTAATTTTTTAAACTTTGTGTTCTTTGTCATATACAGTCACAAAAGTCTCTGCTCAATTGATTTACTGTTTAGTTAATAATCGGACAGATATTTCCATAAGATTCTTAAACCAATAAGTGACCAGCTCCTGTTGTGGGGCTTTGTGTGTGTTGGGATACACCTTCAATATGTCAGCAGGAAGTTTTCAGTTCTGCCTTAGCCTTCTCCACATACTTGTGCAGAGCTTCAAGGTCAGCCAGAAGTGAGAGATTAAGAATTTTTCAGGTCTTTCCTAGGCATATGTACACCATTGCACATGCACATCACCTTCCAGATTCCCATGAATATTTCAGAGATTTTCAAAGACTTCTATTGACAACTTATCCCCCAGGTTTTTCTTTTAAGATTTTGTTCAGCCTTTTGTTATCCCAAACTTGTATTACAGTGTTAGGTAACTGCAGTGTTAAACTATTATCACTGATTGTCCTGGTCAAATACTCAAAGATAGAGCTAGTTATCCAGGATAATCTCTGAGTCAGGTAAACTAAATGAAGTTACTGTGAATGAAACTTTTCATGGTGCTCCCAGAGAGGTCAAATCAAATAGTGATATTCATTCTCTGGATTTGGGTTTGGACTGCTCCAAATACATTCTGCCCCTCCTGTGGCTGCTAGAATGCTGGTTTTCCTGGATAGCACAGTCACAGGCTGTTGACTTTAAAAATTACTGCAGAGCTAGAAAAAGGAAGTGGGAATCAGACAAGTTAAAACACCACAAACTCGTTGTTCTTATTGAGAGTCACTCATTTTTCTTGAATAAACTTTACTCAGATTGTTGCAAGACTGGTTATTTTTCAGTTCTGAAAAAGTTGAGTTTGATCATCTTTGCCAGTGTATTTGCTGCTTTTATGAATGAGAGAGTGTTCAGACACCCTTATTCCACCATTATGGTGTTGCTCCTGGTTATAAATTCTTGTAACACTGCAAACATTTCTTTTCTTAAAAAACAAAAACATTTTAAATCACTATTTTAAGCTCTTTTTGTAAGCATGAATCACTGTTATATTTTGCATACAATCCCGTTGCGGAGCACAGGCTCCGGACGCGCAGGCTCAGCGGCCATGGTTCACGAGCCCAGCCGCTGTGCGGCAGGTGGGATCTTCCCGGACCGGGGCACGAACCCATGACCCCTGCAACAGGTGGGATCTTCCCGGACCGGGGCACGAACCCATGACCCCTGCAACAGCAGGCGGAGTCTCAACCACTGCGCCACCAGGGAAGCCCATTACATACAATTTAATTACTGTCTCTTACCCTCTTTACATCTAAGTTCTGTGAAGATGATGTATACCTACTTTGGTTATTATGATATTCTCGGCTCCTTGCACTGTACCTGACACCTAACAGAAGCTGAAAGATATTGGCTAATTAATGAATGCTAAATGCTCATGAAAGCACACAAGATGGATATGATAGCAGAAATACTAGAAACCATGGAATTCCTTTAAGACCTATTGCAATATGATGAAATATTTTTGGTAGAAGTGTCCAAAGTAGTTCTCTTGGGAATTGTAAAATGTCAGAAATAGGACTATAGTCATGTGCTTTCCAGATTTGTCCCAAATACAATAAAGACTAAATGGGACTCAATTCCTTGACCTCCTGACCCTAAAGTTCCACAGAAGTTCTGTTATAGCATCTGAAAATGGTGACTGCTGCTAATGTGCCCGCACATGATTTCTGTTTCCAATACCACCTTATTTTTTCAGATGGGAGGGATGGTGATCTGCATCAGGACTATTGTGTGGGTGAACATATCTTTGTAAACTAGTGCTTTAGAAGAGATATCACAAAACACCATCATGCAGTGTTCTTGGAAAGATCAGAGTGTGGCAGCATCACAGCCTAGGAGCATTCTCTGTGCACCTTCTATCACCCACTCTGTTTGCTTTCCTTTGTGCCTCTGTTTCTCCCACTGTGCTACTTTGGTGGCTAACCACTGAAGACAGAAGACTGGTAAAGAAAACTAATAAAGAAGATTTTGGTAAATAATGTCATTTGTAGACTTGCTTTCTCCTTTACTTTGGAAGTATAAACTGAGCCTGGGCAGTCATCTGTGTTTCCTGACACTAGGAACGTAAATCAGACTGCTTGGTAAAACCAATCTGACATTGCAACCAGATGTGAAACACATAGCTAGAATAATGATATTGTAGCTAGGAAAAAAAAAAAAGTTATTATTTTAAATCACTAGGATTGTGTTTGGTTAACACCTTGGCATGAATTAACAAGGAAATGCGGCACTTGGGGATATCCAAGACCTTGACTGGCTCACGGTGAGCCTCTGTGAAAAGGAAAGAGACGCTGGCCAGAGGGAGATATGATGTCATAACTTCGTTTCAATTGCAAGCAAAGTAAATTCATGAGATGCATAAAAATCCCACTCATTTTGCACCTCCTCAAACACTTGAGTGTTGAACAAGAATTTTTTTCTAGGTAACTTTTCATATTTTCATTGCATATAAAAGTATTGCATATTCATCTTTTCAAGAAGTAAGGCACATATTTGTCATGATATAGCTCTGAATGGATGGAAAGTAAAACGACTTCAGAAATGAAAGAGATTGTTCACGTTTTCCTAAAAACTTGCTTAGACCACTTCTTCCATTGTCTGGGAGAAGAAAGAAAACCCAGCAGCATTTCAGGTGGCATCAGAACTATCCCATTCAGCAAGATTTCTCCTGAAGAGGAAAGGAGAAAGCTTATGACTGGGTATTTTTTTCCCACTTATGAGTTCTACAGTACAGCCCAAGGTAGTGGTTATTAACCATTCTGCATCTCACTGGTGTGAAATAAGTGACATATAATGTTACAAGTAAAACACTGTGCTCCTAAACATAGTTAAAGCACTAAATGTTGCAAATGACTTACTTTTTAAAATATAAATTAGACCTGATTCAAGAATATCTTTATGATGAAGTCGGTCTCACAAAGTTTCTGCATAAAAATATTACTTGGACTTGGAGGAAATATTTTATTTCTCTCTTTTTGAACTGTTTTGTGTACTGTTTATATACATTTTAATTATATGTACTTATCTATGACTTATGAGACCATGCTATTCTACTTGATTGCATCATTTACCCTTAATTATATCTAAAGCCAGAATGAGGTTATATTTGATGAAGCTAACAGGCAGGATCAAAAGTAAAAGGCAGAAACCTTTGAGGGCTTAAAGTGCATCAGCAATTATTATGTAAATATGTTTTTAAGTTATTCAAACTAAATTTTTCTCCAGATGTTTATGATTAATAAGAGATGTATTTCCAGAGGATCTTCAAGATGGTGGAGGAGTAAGACATGGAGATCACCCTCCTACCCACAAATACATCAGAAATACATCTACATGTGGAACAACTCCTACAGAACATCTACTGAACGCTGACAGAAGACCTCAGCTTCCCAAAAGGCAAGAAAATCCCCACTTACATGGGTAGGGCAAAAGAAAAAAGAAAAAACAGAGATAAAAGAATAGGGACGGGACCTGCACCTTTGGGAGGGAGCTGTGAAGGAGGAACAGTTTCCACACAGTAAGAAGCCCCTTCACTGGTGGAGACATGGGGGAGGGAAGGGGGAAAGCTAGGGAGCCATGGAGGAGAGTGCAGCCACAGGGATGCAGAGGGTAAAGCAGAGAGATTCCCGCACAGAGGATTGGTGCTGACCAGCACTCACCAGCCTGAGAGGCTTCTCTGCCCACTCGCTGGGGTGGGTGGGGGCTGGGAACTGAGGCTCAGGCTTCAGAGGTCAGATCCTAGGGAGAGGACTGGGGTGGGGTTGGCTGTGTGAAGACAGCCAGAGGGAGCTAGTGCACCACAACAAGCTGGGTGGGAGTCTGGGAAAAAGTCTGGAACTGCCTAAGAGGCAAGAGACCATTGTTTTGGTGTGCACGAGGAGAGGAGATTCAGAGCACCACCTAAATGAGTTCCAGAGATGGGCGTGAGCCACAGCTATCAGCGCAGACACCAGAGATAGGCCTGAAATGCTAACGTTGCTGTTGCAGCCACAGAGAATCTTGTGTGCAAGCACAGGTCACTATCCACACCTCCCCTGTGCAGCCCGCCACTGCTAGGGTCCCGTGATCACTGGATAAATTCCCTGGGAGAACACAGGGCATGACTCAGGCTGTTGCAATGTCACACTGGACTCTGCTGTCACTGGCTCATCTTGCATTCTGTACCCCTCTCTCCAGCCCAGCCTGAGTGAGCCAGAGCCCCAGAATCAGCTGCTCATTTAACCACGTCCTGTCTGGGTGAAGAACAGATGCCAGAGAGTGACATACATGCAGAAGCAGGCCAAATCCAAAGCAGAATCCCAGGAGCTGTGAGCAAAAAGAAGACACAGGAAAATTTCTCCATGCAGCCTCGGGAGCAGTGGATTAAAACTCCACAATCAACTTAATGTACCCTGCATCTGTGGAATACCTGAATAGATGACAAATCATCCCAAAATTGAGGTGGTGGACTTTGGGAGCAACTGTACACTTGGGGTTTGCTGTATGCGACTGACCAGTTTCTGATTTTTATGTTTATCTTAGTTTGGCTTTTAGCAATTGTTATCATTGGTGGGTTCGTTTACTGGTTTGGTTGCTATCTTCTTTTTTTTTTTTTTTTTTAATTAATTTTTAATTTTTTAAAAAATTTTAAAAATATGTTTTAAAATTTTGTTTTAATAACTTTATTTTATTTTCTTCTTTCCTTCTTTTTCTTTTTCTCCCTTTTCTTCTGAGCCATGTGGTTGACAGGGTCTTGGTGCTCCAGCCTGCTGTCAGACCTGAGCCTCTGTGGTGGAAGAGCCAAGTTCAGGACTTTGGACTACCAGAGTCCTCCTGGCCCCACATAATATCAATCAGCGAGAGGTCTCTGGAGATCCCCATCTCAATACTAAGACACAACTCCACTAAATGACCAGCAAGCTCCAGTGATGGACACTCTATGCCAAACAACTAGCAAGATAGGAATATAACCCCACCCATTAGCAGAGAGGCTGCCTAAAATCATAATAAGGTCATAGACACACCAAAACACACCACCAGATGCAGCCCTACCCACTAAAAAGACAAGATCCAACCTCATCCACCAGAAAACAAGAACCAGTCCCCTACACCAGGAAGCCTACACAACCCACTGATCCAATCTTACCCACTTCGGGCAGACTGAAAGTGAGGATATGGAAAAAGATATTCTAGGCAAATGGAAATCAAAAGAAATCTGGAGTAGCAATGCTCATATCAGACAAAATAGACTTCAAAATAAATCCTATTGCAAGAGACAAAGAAGGACACTACATAATGATCAAGGGATCAATCCAAGACGAAGATATAACAATTGTAAATATTTATGCACCCAACATAGGAGCACCTCAATATATAAGGCACATGCTAACATCCGTAAAAGGGGAAATCAACAGTAACACAATAGTAGTAGGAGAATTTAACACCCAACTTTCACCAAGGGAGAGATCAACCAAAATGAAAATAAATAAGGAAGCACAAGCATTAAATGACAGATTAGGGCTTCCCT
>RJWK010045881.1:0-17880 GCA_004363435.1 Platanista minor
CACATATATATGTGTGTGTGTATATATATATATATATATATATATAATATATATATATCATTCAGCAGTCCATGATGGTTTTTTTCCTTGGTTGTCTATAAAAGCTGAAAACTACAAAAATAAAGGTTATCTACATCAGGAAAAGTATTTGTCAATACCTCTTTATGGTGTCAAACCCAGAGTCTTAGCAAATTGATAAAAATGGATGTTGAAATAAATATTCATATGTGTGTGACTTCAAATTCAAAATATTCAGATATACCTAAAATAGCATATTTTTTTTCTATTTTCATCAGTGTCATTTAATAGACACTGGCAAATAGCAATGAACACCATAAGTGATTGTGATTTCTATTGAAATATTTGGGGAAATGGAAATGAAGGAAAATGTCTCTTTTATTTGCTATTGTTTTCAATATATTAACACATTTAATAACATTTTTAAGAAAAACTCCACTATAATTAATGTATGAATTTTCAGTGATTGGAGGACCCATATGACTTCAAAAATAAGAAATTATAAGAGTTTTAATGTCATGAAAATGTGGTAATATAGATAATTATGTATTAATAGTGTAATGGGATATATTATACAGAGTCTGCAAATTTTAGGAATATAGAATATACATAAGGTCATCAAGAACATCATTATTCTATAAAAAGTAAGATAGTTTATGTATCTAAACTTTATAGAGAAAATGTAGGCTTAAGATTCTATGTGACTACCATTTTATTATAGAAAATTCTCAGGATATTAGTTGATTTATATTTTTTAAAACACTTCAAAATCTGTAAAAACTTGTATATAAAGTATAATTGTTTCCAAGTAAAATGAAAATTTAATTATTTGGGATTTTTATTATTCTACATGTTAAGAATGCCCAATATACATTTTGGACAGGTGTAATTGCAAGGCTCTGTTAATCATGCTACTCTTTATTTTGCAGCTCCCTCTCCAGTCACCAATGTGAAAAAGGGGAAAATTGCAAAAAACAGCATCTCTTTGTCTTGGCAAGAGCCAGATCGCCCCAATGGAATCATCCTGGAGTATGAAATCAAATATTTTGAAAAGGTGGGACTGAGAATAAAGAATAGCCTTTCTTCTTCTTCTTCTTCTTCTTCTTTTTTTTTTATTTTAGCAACTGCAGTTATCCAATTTGTAGAAAAGTATGTTGGAATTTTATGTGTAATCAATGACAATTGACTTGCAGTCACGATTATGAAGGCTGGAAGTGTACAGGGAGCACTTTATTTGTGTTCTGCTGCTGCCAAATAGTTTACACCACCAGGATACTGCCGTAGAGTCTAACATGAGCTTAACTAGGGTTCACAGCATTCAAAGATGAAGTCATAGGACATTTTCAAAGTGTCCCAAACACTGGAGTTGTTAACCTTCAGTAGTAACTGCAGTGTACCACAGGGAAAAACACATTCTTATGACCAGAAACCTTGCATAATACCTATACTATTAAGGAAGTATAGGCAGGTAAGTTGCATATGTACCTTATAATTTTAAAAAATCTATAACAAAAATCTAACACTGTAGCATAAAATTTATTTTAAAAATTTGGGGGCATAAAATTGGAAGTTCCCTGTAGTTTCTTGATTTCCTCTCCTTCACTGAGTTGGCTCCTAGGTCCACTCTCACATGTTTTGCCATAATAATTGTTGAAATCTAAAGGCCATAATCATCCTTCCTCCTCTTTTCTGAATCCACAACCAAATGAGCTATTGATAAAGGAATAAACAGGTGGAAACTAAAGACGAACTTATAATTTCTAAAGCTGGACTGGAATATTTGGCTTAGATATGTAGCTACCTTGTTGCTTCCATGTTGGAAGTGACAACTCCCACCCTATTTTACCGTGATTTTTTGTACAGACTAGATCTGAATGGCATACACTACTTAGAACAACCTGAGTTTTAATAGACCAGATAAAGATAGATGAGTGCCCAAACTAGTCTCTAAGAGGTGGTTAGGAGACCCTGGCCCAAACATATGTGTCCTATGGAAGTAGGAGTATAAAAGATTGCTGACATAATGCAGAGAAGCAGATCCCAAAAGAGAAGCGAAGGAAGGGCTCAGCCACACTTACCCAGTTGCTTCTCCCAAACTCCCAGAGACATCGCTCCTTCTCTCTTAGGGAAGAATGAAAAGGGTGGAAGTTCAAAAATTTACTCTGAAATACCTAAGAAATTGTCCAAGGTAGAACACTGGAAACGAGAGGGGGAATGAATGGTCCCACTTATACTAATGCAAAAGTATCATGAGAAATACTGATATCCTGTTAATGAAAGTTACTTAAAAATTCAACATTCCATTTATATGCATAGATGAAAGATTATAGATAAAACATTGAAATACATTGAAGTAATTCATAGCATTTGTTAAAAAACTTTCTTGCCACTGATTTTTTTTTAAATAAATTTTATTTATTTATTTATTTGGCCGCATTGGTTCTTTGTTGCTGCACACAGGTTTTCTGTAGTTGCTGCAAGCAGGGGCTACTCTTTGTTGCGGTGCACGGGCTTCTTGTTGTGGCTTTTCTCGTTGTGGAGCATGGGCTCTAGGCACGTGGGCTTCAGTAGTTGTGGCACACGGGCTCTAGAGCACAGCCTCAGTAGTTGTGGTGCACGGGCTTAGTTGTTCCGGGGCATGTGGGGTATTCCCGGACCAGGGCTCAAACCCGGGCCCCCTGCATTGGCAGGCAGATTCTTAACCACTGAACCACCAGGCAAGTCCCAATTCATAGCATTTTTTAATGGCTTCTTTCATCTTTGTTTCAACAATTACCTGGGTAAAGATACAACAGAGAACAAAACAGCCAAGTTTATGTGGGGGAGAGTGAGGTTATCTCCATTCTTTTTAGGTTTTGGATGTCTATACAATATTCATATATTCATTTTATAAATAGATAAATAAAATATCAATTATCATGTTTGAAATAGTTGTCTCTAGGAATGATTTGCTGGTGGCATTACATGTAAC
Source organism: Platanista minor (assembly GCA_004363435.1). Classification (NCBI taxonomy): domain Eukaryota; kingdom Metazoa; phylum Chordata; class Mammalia; order Artiodactyla; family Platanistidae; genus Platanista; species Platanista minor. The sequence goes on from RJWK010045881.1 coordinate 2,990, forward strand.
TAGTGGATTATTAGGGAACACCAATGAAGATACTTATATTTCAGAAAAAAATATATTATTTAATACATTATTCACCAAGAGTGTCCTAAGAAAATACCTCTGAGACAAAGCTATGTTGCGATAAGATTTACAGTGTTTACCGAAAAAAAATAGGGTAAATCAAATAAAATGTTATAATATTAATACCCTCACTGATTCCCGTTGCTCTGGGAGTAGTGGTCCAAACTGAATTGCCAATGCTAGAAGTCTACAATTTAAGCACATGCTGTATCCAAAAACTATTGGTTAAATTAATGTTTACATTCCTTTTTCAAGTTTTTGTAAGCTTTATTACTGCATACTAATGCAAAGCTAGGCAAATATATATATATATATATATATATATATATATATATATATATATATATATATATATATATATATATATATATATATATATATATATATATATATATATATATATATATATATATATATATATATATATCTTTATGAATTCTTTTGTAAACATTTTAAGTTTCCAGATTTTTATTGTAATTAAAATTGATTTTAAAAGAAGTTGAGGTGCATAATGACATTTTAAAATAACTGTACTATGAAAACTATATACTTGACTATACATATCTTAGATGAAATAAAGTTCAACAGCAGGACGACTAAAAATTTAACAAGTACTTGTTTTCCTGCATAGTTTTTCTTTACCTGAAGCAACTAGCTGGACCAATGAGTTTGTTTTTCTTTTTTTTTGTCTTTAAGGAAATTGTCCTGATTTTTTTCCCCTTATGAGTAACCTTCAATTGTTTTTACTCTTACTTCCCAGCATATGCATGAGTCTCATATATATAATATCCATTAGGAGCAAGGATTTATCTTTTTTTTTTTTTCTTTTAACTGCTGCTTCTGTTAAAACAAGGAGTTATTCAACAAGTGGTGGGGCAGAGTCTTTTTCTATTAATGTTCTTTCTAATTAATTTTATCCATGTTGTGGAAATATTTTCTTTATAGTTCATGTTTATATTTATTTCAGTAAAATTTGGTTTTACATTTAATATTTTATATTTAAAGCTGTATTAATACATTCTATTATCTGCATAACTGAAAGTAAGAAAAAATGATTTGGGGAAAAAAGATTTCTATTCATATTCTCAATAAATTAATAACAAGTTGCCTACCTACATGCTTTTAATGCAGCAACCCTTATATATTATTTTGGGGAAGTTAACTTTTGGTCAGTATTTTCCATTTTACAGAGAAGATACTAATTCCCAGGCTTTTTTGCCAAGCAAAATTATTGAGCACACCAGTAAAATACACAAAAAGGTTGGGTTTTTTTTAACACTTTGAGAAGGAAAAAAAAAAAGGATAATGAGCTTTTATACCATGTATTTAGGTGGGGGTCCTGATAGGTTTCCAGAGCTCATTTTGAATCTTCAGAATGATACCACCATTTTATTGGATGGCTCTTGGCCAGATACAGGTGGCAGAGCTTTCCAGGGCTCACACATTTGCCAGCTGGCATTTCTGCCTGTGATTGCCCTGCTCTAACAGAGGTCATTGGGCCTCTCTGCTCCTGGATGGTGATGGGCCCATTGCCATCTCTTAATTAAAGACAGAGGTAAAGGGAAGCTGCCCTTTGGCAGGGTGTTTGCCAGCTGGCTCCTTCTGCTGAGACCCTCCCCTCACTGCTGTGAACAGTGTTTGCTAAGCAGCTGGGGAATGTAGCTCATTTGCTCAGCTGGGGCATGAAAGCAGCAAACCACTATCCTGACCAAGGACTTGGCAACATTTGGTTGTGGGTGTTGAAGATGTGTATATAGGTTTGTGAAATGGAGGAATTTATGAGGATGATTTAAAGGAGTGGATCAGAAGCAAATTTTACGAGTATTCAAAATGTGAATTTATGGATTTTGATCCCTTAGATATATTCACTAAGTCTCTTCAATAATATAGTATTCAGCTAACTCAGAGAGACAACGTACCATTAAACCCGCAATAAGGAACCACTGAGACATACATAATGTTAACAGATAAATCAGATGGAATGTTGTATAATTTTGTATAGTCACCTGATGTTAGATTATACATTATTTCAAGGAACAGCATTCCAGTTTCCTTGCAATGATATTTTTTTCTATTTTTGACAAAATTATCAATTTCTACTTTTTCAATAGTTAAGAGTTACAATCATGTAAGCTTTTAAATTTTTTCTTTCTTTTCAGTAGAAGAACTTGTCACCATGCTATAGGGTAAAATCAAATTTACCTAGAAGCTCTAATGCTCAGAAGATTGTGCTGGGTGCTATGTATATTATCTCTATCTCTGTGTCCTCACAGAGTCTTGATAAATAATTTCATCCTATTTTAAAGAAGAAAAAAGCTTAGGTTGAGTTGCATACCCACATTTACACATGTACTTAGTTAATAACATGGTTGGAATTCTAACCCTGATATTCCTATGCTATTTTTCATTAAAAAAAAATCTTATTTTACATATAAATGTTAATACTTCATGTAAAAATCCTAATTATATCAAATATACCAGAATCATAACTTCAGTTTTATCTAGATTTTTCTCATGAACTCAAATTCCCTTTAAGCAAAATGCAAATAGTAGCGAATATATCTTTTATCATTTTTTACTGAAAATTACTGATTCAGTCAAAGCCAAACTGGAAAGGTTAATATTGCTAAGAAAGTCTTACACATTCAGTCATAAACTTGAGTGTACTCAGAGCATCAGTAACTACAATAGTTTATAGAAGCTATTTACCCCTTTTAAAAGGAACACATCAAGAAATTGCCTGCTTTTTTTACTGTTCTACCCTAGCAAATAGAAGGGGTAATAGAGTAGACAAGATCAATAAATATTTCTGAGTGAAGAAAATGACTGACTACTAGGTAAAACTTTATAGAATTTATTTTTCTACTTTTAATTCTTTGAAAACTCTAACAAAGTTTCCTAAACACGTTAGAGACTAGGCACTTTAACGTGAGCGTTAAAAAAACAAAGATCAATTGTTTATGTAGACATTGAATCAGAAAAACCTATTTGGATTAGAATTTAAACCATATCTATCTAAAGAGAAATTTGGATATACATAACCCTAAGAAAATTTTATATGTTTGAACATATTAAATGAGGAATGGTAAACTGCTTTAAGGGAAGAAAATTTACCCATTGTTTATTTTAGATTGTATTGGTGGTAGCATAGAATATGGTTAGAAGTTGACTTTGATGTGTCAAACTAGAAAAAAATTAAAATAATAATTATGACAATTAAAACATGTGCTTTACAGTTTAATACATGTTTTCACATGCATTACATGTTTCATTCTTACAACATCTCTGTGAGGATATCCAGCCACCAATTTTTATTCCAATTTTACATATAAGGAAACTAAGGATAAAAGTAAAAATGGTTTTGCTGTGTTTTAGCACGTGATCTCAGTGTTCACACTAAAGGCACAGCATGGCATGCTGTAAACTTCAAGGGACAAGGAGTGTGGTTTGCATTTGTTTTACTTTTTAATAGCATTATGAACATTAAATAATAACCTTATTCCTTACTAGAGTGCTTGAGAAGTAAATGTTATTTTCTTGCTTTCAATTTTTTTTTCTCATTTAGTAAAAATAAATCCTTTGCATGTTGCTCCCCTTGGATCTTTTTAAAAAATCAATACATTTTTTTCTGCTTGTAAAGACAAAATTCCCTGAAATATTTAGAAAATAATGATTTACAGGCATCAATAAGTTAATTTAAGTAAAGGCCAATTCTTAAAAAAGGGGAATAAAATTTCTAACCATAACCTATCTTTAATTCATCTTATAATACCTATCAGAAATTTAATACATGTGAAAAGACCTTAAGGAAAAAACAAGCTTAGACAAAAATTCACACAGGAAAACATAAGGGAAGAGAATGTTCAAAGCAGGGAATGTGTATTAAATCTTTATGTATCTAACACTTTATATTCAGAGTGGTAACTTCAGAGATAATGAGGAGTTATAGATGGTTTGTCTAGACTTTTGCTAGCAGTCAAAATAGGAATAGTTCCTCTCTGTTTCACTTTCCAAAGCTATCTTTTCAGTGACTTTTCCCCCTTCATCTCCATTCACTACTAACCCAGCCCAAACACATGAAAGGGAAAAAATGAAGTTTTTAAAAAGGAAAAAAATATTTTGCTTATGTGAACTTTTTCTTTAAAACTCACTGTTTTGACTTAGTGAGTTAAAATTAAATTTCTCCAGTGAAGTTCCTTCTCCCAACCCCTAAATATGATTATAAATCAAATTCAAGGGATTCTGCCAGCAGCCTTCATTTGGGCTGCAACTCTTCCCAGAGTCGCTGGCCTGCTGGCCTACTATATCAGATTTTGGAATCACCAAGCCTCCACAATCATAGTCTTGGTGCTGTAGCTGGGTGTCAACCCTGAGCCTCAGAGGTGGGAGAGCCGAGTTCAGGACACTGGTCCACGAGAGACCTCCTGGCCTCACGTAATATCCAATGGCAAAAGCTCTCACAGAGATCTCCATCTCAACGCTAAGACCCAGCTCCACTCAACGACCAGCAAGCTACACTGCAGGACACCCTATGACAAACAACTAGCAAGACAGGAACACAGACCCACCCATTAGCAGAGAGGCCGCCTAAAATCATAATAAGGTTGCAGACACCACAAAACACACCACCGGAAGCAGTCTGGCCCACCAGAAAGACAAAATCCAGCCTCATCCACCAGAACAAATGTACAAGTCCCCTCCACCAGGAAGCCTACACAACCCACTGAACGACCCTTACCCACAGGGGACACACACCAAAAACAAGGGGAACTACGAACCTGCAGCTTGCAGAAAGGAGACCCCAAACACAGTAAGTTAAGCAAAATAAGAAGACAGAGAAATACACATCAGATGAAGGAGCAAGGTAAAAACCCACCAGATCAAACAAATGAAGAGGAAATAGGCAGTCTACCTAAAAAAGAATTCATAAAAATGATAGTAAAAATGATCCAAAATCTTGGAAATAGAATGGAGAAAATAAAAGAAACGTTTAAGAAAGCCCTAGAAGAACTAAAGAGCAAACAAATAAGGATGAAGAACACAATAAATGAAAGTAAAAATTCTCTAGAAGGAATCAATAACAGAATAACTGATGCAGAAGAAAGGATAAGTGACCTGGAAGATAAAATAGTGGAAATAACTACTGTAGAACAGAATAAAGAAAAAAGAAGGAAAAGAATTGGGGACAGTCTCAGAGACCTCTGGGACAACATTAAAGGCACCAACATTTGAACTATAGGGATCTCAGAAGGAGATGAGAAAAAGAAAGGGACTGAGAAAATATTTCAAGAGATTATAGTTGAAAACTTCCCTAACATGGGAAAGGAAATAGTCAGTCAAGTGCAGGAGGCATAGAGAGTCCCATACAGGATAAATCCAAGGAGAAACAAGCCAAGACACATATTAATAAAACTATCAAAAATTAAATAAAAAGAAAAAATTAAATACAAAGAAAAAAGCAGCAAGGTAAAACAACAAAATTACATACAAGGGAATCCCTATACTGGCAGGACATATTTAAAGTGATGAAAGAGAAATACCTACAACCAAGATTACTCTACCCAGCAAGGATCTCATTCAGATTTGATGGAGAAATTGAAACCTTTACAGACAAGCAAAAGCTAAGAGAATTCAACACCACCAAACCAGCTTTACAACAAATCCTAAAGGAACTTGGTTGGCAGGAAACACAAGAGAAGGAAAAGACCTACAATAACAAACCCAAAACAATTAAGAAAATGGTAATAGCAACACACTTATTGATAACTACCTTAAATGTAAATAGATTAAATGCGCCAACCAAAAGACATGGACTGGTTGAATGGTTAAAAAAACAAGACCCATATATATGCTGTCTACAAGAGACCCACTTCAGACCTAGGGACACACACAGACTGAAAATGAGGGGATGAAAAAATATATTGCATGCAAATGGAAATCAAAAGAAACCTGGAGTAGCAATTCTCATAACAGACAAAATAGACTTTAAGTAAAGATTATTACAAGGTACAAAGAAGGACCCTACATAAAGATCAGTGGATCAATCCAATTAATCAATCCATTAACAATTGTAAATATTTACGGACCCAACTTAGGAGCACCTCAATACTTGAGGCAAATTCTAATAGCCATAAAAGGGGAAATCGACAGTAACACAATCATAGTAGGGGACTTTAACACCCCACTTTCCCCAGTGGGCAGATATTCCAAAATGAAAATAAATAAGGAAACACAAGCTTTAAATGATACATTAAACAATATGGACTTATTTGATATTTATAGGGCATTCCATCCAAAAATAACAGTATACACTTTCTTCTCAAGTGCTCATGTAGCATTCTCCAGGATAGATCATATCTTGGGTCACAAATCAAGCTTTGGTAAACTTAAGAAAATTGAAATTGTATCAAGTATCTTTTCTAACCACAATGCTATGAGACTAGATATCAATTATAGGAAAAAAATGTGTAAAAATACAAACACATGGAGGCTAAACAATACACTACTAAATAACCAAGAGATGAAATCAAAGAGGCAATCAAAAAATACCTAGAAACAATGACAATGAAAACACGATGACTCAAAACCTATGGGATGCCACAAAGGCAGTTCTAAGAGGGAAGTTTATAGCAATACAATCCTACCTCAAGGAACAAAAACCATCTAAAATAAACAACCTAACCTTAAACCTAAGGCAATAAGAGAAAAAAGAAGAAAGAAACTCCAAAGTTAGCAGAAGGAAAGAAATCATAAAGATCAGATCAGAAATAAATGAAAAAGAAATGAAGAAAACAATAGCTAAGATATATTAAACTAAAAGCTCGTTCATTGAGAAGATAAAATTGATAAGCCACTATCCAGACTGATCAAGAAAAGAAGGGAGAATACTCAAATTAATAGAATTAGAAATGAAAAAGGAGAAGTAACAACTGACAGTGCAGAAATACAAAGGATCATGAGAGATTACTACAAGCAACTATATGCCAATAAAATGGACAACCTGGAAGAAATGGTCAAATTCTTAGAAAAGCACAACCTCCCGAGACTGAACAAGGAAGAAATAGACAATATAAACAGACCAATCACAAGCACTGAAATTGAGCCTGTGATTGAAAATCTTCCAATAAACAAAAGCCCAGGACCAGATGGCTTCACAGGAGAATTGTATCAAAGATTTAGAGAAGATCTAACACCCATCCTTCTCAAACTCCTCCGAAATATAGCAGAGGGAGGAACACTCCCAAACTCATTCTACGAGGCCACCATCACCCTGATACCAAAACCAGACAAAGAGGTCACAACAAAAGAAAACTAGAGGCCAACAATTCTGAGGAAAATAGATGCAAAAATCCTCAACAAAATACTAGCAAAGAGAATTCAACAGCACATTTAAAGGATCATACACCATGATCAAGTGGGGTTTATTCCAGGAATGCAAGGATTCTTCAATATATGCAAATCAATCAATGTGATACACCACATTAATAAATTGAAGGAGAAAACCATATGATCATTTCAATAGATGCAGAAAAAGCTTTTGACAAATTCAACACCCATTTATGATAAAAACTCTCCAGAAAGTAAGCATAGAGGGAACTTTCCTCAACATAATAAAGGCCATATATGACACACCCACAGCCAACATTGTTCTCAATGATGAAAAACTGAAACCATTTCCACTAAGATCAGGAACAAGACAAGGTGGCCCACTTTCACAACTATTATTTAGTTTTAGCCACAACAATCATAGAAGAAAAAGAAATAAAGGGCATCCAAATTGAAAAAGAAGAAGTAAAACTGTCACTGTTTGCAGATGACATGATACTATACATAAAGAATCCTACATATGCTACCAGAAAACTACTAGGGCTAATCAACGAATTTGGTAAACTAGCAGGATACAAAATTAATGCAGAGAAATCTCTTGCATACCTATACACTAAAGATGAGAAATCTGAAAGAGAAATTAAGGAAACACTCCCATTTACCATTGCAACAAAAGGAATAAAATACCTAGGAATAAACCTACCAAAGGAGACAAAAGACCTGTATGCAGAAAACTATAAGACACTGATGAACGAAATTAAAGATGATACAAAGAGATGGGGAGATATACCACGTTCTTGGATTGGAGGAATCAACATTGTGAAAATGACTATACTACCCAGAGTACTCTACAGATTCAGTGCAATCCCTAGCAAACTACCAATGGCATTTTTCACAGAATTAGAACAAAAAAATTCACAATTTGTATGGAAACACAAAAGCAATCTTAAGAAAGAAAATCAGAGCTGGAGGAATCTGACTCCCAGACTTCAGACTATACTACAAAGCTACAGTAATCAAGACAGTATGGTACTGGCACCAAAACAGAAATATAGATCAATGGAACAGGATAGAAAGCCCAGAGATAAACCCACACACATATGGTCACCTTATCTTTGATAAAGGAGGCAAGAATATACAATGGAGAAAAGACAGCCTCTTCAATAAGTGGGGCTGGAAAACTGGACAGCTACATGTAAAAGAATGAAATTAGAACACTCCCTAAAACCATACACAAAAATAAACTCAAAATGGATTAAAGACCTAAATGTAAGGCCAGACACTGTAAAATTCTTAGAGGAAGACATAGGCAGAACACTCTATGACATAAATCACAGCAAGATCCTTTTTGACCCACCTCCTAGAGAAATGGAGATAAAAACAAAAATAAACAAATGGGACCTAGTGAAACTTAAAAGCTTTTGCACAGCAAAGGAAACCATAAACAAGATGAAAAGACAAGCCTCAGAATGGGAGAAAATATTTTGCAAACAAAGCAACTGGCAAAGGATTATTCTCCAAAACATACAAGCAGCACATGCAGCTCAATATGCAAAAAAACAAAAAACCCATTCCAAAAATAGGCAGAAGATCTAAATAGACATTTCTCCAAAGAAGATATATAGATTTCCAACAAACACATGAAAGGATGCTCAACATCACTAATCATTATAGAAATATAAATCAAAACTACAATGAGGTAACACCTCACACCAGTCAGAATGGCCATCATCAAAAAATCTAGAAACAATAAATGCTGGAGAGGGTGTGGAGAAAAGGATATCCTCTTGCACTGTTGGTAGGAATGTAAATTGATACAGCCACTCTGGAGAACAGTATGGAGGTTCCTTAAAAAACTAAAAATAGAACTACCATACGACCCAGCAATCCCACTCCTAGGCGTATACCTTGAGAAAACCATAATTCAAAAAGAGTCATGTACCACAATGTTCATTACAGCATTATTTACAATAGCTACGACTTGGAAGCAACCTATGTGTCCATCGACAGATGAATGGATAGAGAAGATGTGGCACATATATAGATTGGAATATTACTCAGCTATAAAAAGAAATGAAATTGAGTTATTTGTAATGAGGTGGATGGACCTAGAGTCTGTCATACACAGTGAACTAAGTCAGAAAGAGAAAAAAAATACTGTATGCTAACACATATATATGGAATCTAAAAAAAAAAGAAAAATGGTTCTGAAGAACCTGAAGGGCAGGACAGGAGTAAAGTAGAGAATGCACATGAGGACATGGGGAGGGGGAAGGGTAAGTTGGGACAAAGTGAGAGAGTGGCATGTACTTATATATACTACCAAATGTAAAATAGCTAGTGGGAAGCAGCCTCATAGCACAGGGAGATCAGCTGGGTGCTTTGTGAGCACCTAGAGGGGTGGGATAGGGAGCAAGATATGGGGATATATATATATGTATAGCTGATTCACTTTGCTATAAAACAGAAACAAACACACCATTGTAAAGCAATTATATTCCAATAAAGGTGTTAAAAAAATAAAAAATATATAAAATAAAATAAAAGAAGAAATCAAATTCACTAAAGATAAAAGGCATAAATCTTACCTGGCTGTATATCAGACATTGTCACCTTCCTCTATAAACAAGCTGCATGTTAGTTGCACTCCAATAAATCATTTATGAGAAAAACAAGCTCACAATTAGCAATACTAAATTAGAATCTGTAAAATAGTGTATCTCCTGGCAATTTTATTTTTAAAGTTTACATATCTGTTTCTGCCCAAGGCAAGTGTGGCGGATGGGTGGAGAACATATCTTACATCTATGAGTTCTAGAAAATACTTTAAGGTTCTATATAACTAACACAACTAGGATGCATAAGATTTTGTTTATAAAATATCATATTTGTACTAATAGCAAATCTATTTGTTTCTGATTTTTTTTCTTATCTTTGATTCTGTGCTTTGCTGTCATTAATAATTCATTTTTTGACTTCTTTTTATTGCATATACATGTGTAATCCAAGGACCAAGAGACCAGCTACACAATTATCAAATCTAAAGAGACAACTATAACTGCAGAGGGCTTGAAACCAGCTTCGGTATATGTCTTCCAAATTCGAGCACGCACAGCAGCAGGCTATGGTGTCTTCAGTAGAAGATTTGAGTTTGAAACCATCCCAGTGTGTAAGTCATTTTAATTACTGTCAACTCATGTCTCTGTAATGGTTACCAGAAAAGAGTCATTTGATCAATACTCTCCCTGGGCATTCTGTCAGTCTCCCGCTTCTTCTCCCTCTCCCAGGCATTACTCCTTCAGGTAGGAAGCATCTGTCATGCTATTATGGGAGGTTAGCAGGTTAACACATCAGTCCCCAATCCTCATAGCATTTAGTCTACAGGGAGATGAAACATCAGGAGATCCTTAAGAACTGTTTAAACCTTGTTTTAAAGACTTTCTTTCCAGTGTTGCCATACTTTATTGAATTATTGCCATTTACTTTTTACTTGTTTTATTGAACAATGCTACTAGGCTTAGTCTTTCTATGAAAATTCCACAGGGAACTTTCATTAGTATTGAGTGTGGCAAGAAAATGGTGCTCTAAGGAACCAGTCTGATTGTTTTGGAAAAAAATCAAAATCTCTGGCAACACCTCTGAGTGGAGGGTCTGGAAATATTTCTGGGAAACCCTTCTTGTACCTTTCTTTTCATAAAATAGTGAAAATAGCATGAAACTTTTTCTTCTTTAATGCCAAACAAAATATTTAGATTATTTACTTGTACTAAAGCACACATTTAAAGCAGGATTAGGAGAAAGCAATAACTTGCCTTGTTTATAGATGAAAGAACTGACACTATTAATGTCTTCTTACGAAGAAAATAACACAGAGAAGTAGTGTGAAATGTCAAGTATGTGTAAATGCGTTTGTACATATACAATACATATATATATATATATATATATATATATACTTTTTTAAAGTCAAGTTTTGTAAGAATTATTTTTAAATGAAAAAAATAAAATGCAAGTTTCCTCCCTTTGAAAACCAAAAAAACAAGACCTTAATTATCAGATTTACTTTGTAATGATTAGGAGAGCTATTAAATTAAAATTTTCATAAACCTATATAATACAGTTCTTTAGAAAATGAAGATGTACTTCTGTTTAAAGCATGTTTAACTGAATTATCTAAAAAATAATTTTTATTACTTTAAAAATAGCTTTCTGGGGCTTCCCTGGTGGCACAGTGGTTGAGAGTCCGCCTGCCGATGCAGGGGACACGGGTTCGTGCCCCGGCCCGGGAAGATCCCACATACCGCGGAGCGGCTGGGCCTGTGAGCCATGGCCGCTAAGCCTGCGTGTCCGGAGCCTGTGCTCCGCAATGGGAGAGGCCACAGCAGTGAGAGGCCCACGTACCGCAAAAAAAAAAAAAAAAAAAAAAAAAAAAAATGCTTTCTAAGTATGACTTCACTTGATTTTATACAGATTAGGGTGCCATGGTGAAAAATGATAAATTATTTCCTTTCCATGCAAGGAAAGTCCGTTGTCTGAAGTTTAATTGACATATTGAAATTTAAATATTTAATGCAATTTAGAAAAGTTTTTTTTAATAAATTTCATATGAATTGATGTAATTAGTCAGAAAATTTCCATAATATTGGCAATGGATTATTCACTCTCATACCTTGGACCCTGATCTAGATTTACGATGAAATATATATTATATAAGCTGGTCATCCTAATAGGGCTTGTTTCTATTTATGCATATGTGCTTTACCAACTCTGGGAACAAAGCCAGAGAGTAAATAATACCTCACAATATGCTCGAATGCTTGTATAATTTTACAAATGATAAATCTCACTTTAAAAGATTACAAAATTATACTTAGTTTCAGGATGTTGCCATGCTCAGCAACTAGTTTTTCTTCAGACTATTTGATGTTCTTTCCCTTACTTTTTTTTTAAATAGTAGTTTCCAGGTATGCCAATACCCATCAATATGATCATTGAGAGAAATAATATGAGGTCATTTTCCATATAATTTTACAAAGTCCCACCTGAAACTTTCTTTTAAATATTTTCCTACATAACTTCTAGATGGAAAGAAATATCACACAAATATTTTTATTACAAAATCAGATTTTAGTGTTATTATTAATAGATAACGAAAATATTTTAGGGATGTACTGCCTCAACTTTAGTGTGGAATTTTATTTTTACTTGCATATGTGTACATGTATTTGCAAACAATTTAAGAATGAATTTTTCTTTGTACCAAGTATCTGTTACATACCAACCCCCTTTGACCTTCATGTAGAAATATTCTGGATACAATTCAGGAAGAATGTGTTAAGCCCCCATTATGTGCTTGGCTTTGCTAGACTCTGGAGAAACATACATGAGTAACACGTGGAAACTTCTCTCCAGAGAATAAGAATACAGACTGTTTACTTCTGAAGATTAGAATGTTTGTGTCGAGAACCATTTTAGGATATTAGATTTGCTCTTTATTTTTAAATTTGTCATTAACTCCCTACACATCAAAAGATTTTTCACGCTAGGTACTGTGAGTGACTCAAATAACTTTAAGGCATAATCCCTCCCTTCTCCAGAATTATACTCTAATAGGGAGTTAAAGAAGATACACAATTATTATTAAAATAACACTTCATTTTGTGTTATGTACCATTCAAGTATCTTTTCTAACCACAACACTGTGAGACTAGATATCAATTAAAGGAAAAGATCGGTAAAAAATACAAACACATGGAGGCTAAACAATACACTACTTACTAACCAAGTGATCACTGAAGAAATCAAAGAGGAAATTAAAAAATACCTAGAAACAAATGACAATGAAGAGACGATGACCCAAAACCTATGGGATGCAGCAAAAGCAGTTCTAAGAAAGAAGTTTATAGCAATACAATCCTACCTTAAGAAACAGGAAATATCTCGAATACACAACCTAACCTTGCACCTAAAGCAATTAGAGAAAGAAGAACAAAAAAACCCCAAAGTTAGCAGAAGGAAAGAAATCATAAAGATGAGATCAGAAATAAATGAAAAAGGAATGAAGGAAATGATAGCAAAGGTCAATAAAACTAAAAGCTGCTTCTTTGAGAAGATAAACAAAATTGATAAACCATTAGCCAGACTAATCAAGAAAAAAAGGGAGAAGACTCAAATCAATAGAATTAGAAATGAAAAAGGAGAGGTAACAACTGACACTGCAGAAATACAAAGGATCATGAGAGATTACTACAAGCAACTCTATGCCAATAAAATGGACAACCTGGAAGAAATGAACAAATTCTTAGAAATGCACAACATGCCAAGACTGAATCAGGAAGAAATAGAAAATATGAACAGACCAATCACAAGCACTGAAATTGAAACTGTGATTAAAATTCTTCCAGCAGGGCTTCCCTGGTGGCGCAGTGATTGAGAGTCTGCCTGCCGATGCAGGGGACTTGGGTTCGTGCCCCGGTCCGGGAAGATCCCACATGCCGTGGAGCAGCTGGGCCCGTGAGCCATGGCAGCTGAGCCTGTGTGTCCGGAGCCTGTGCTCTGCAATGGGAGAGACCACAACAGTAAGAGTCCCACCTACCGCAAAAAAAAAAAAAAAAAATCTTCCAACAAACAAAAGCCCAGGATCAGATGACTTCACAGGCGAATTCTATGAAACATTTAGAGAAGAGCTAACACCTATCCTTCTCAAACTCTTCCAAAATATAGCAGAGGGAGGAACACTCCCAAATTCATTCTGTGAGCCCACCATCACCTTGATACCAAAACCAGACAAGGATGTCACAAAGAAAGAAAACTATAGGCCAATATCACTGATGAACATAGATGGAAAAATCCTCAACAAAATACTAGCAAACAGAATCCAACAGCACATTAAAAGGATCATACACCATGATCAAGTGGGGTTTATCCCAGGAATGCAAGGATTCTTCAATATACACAAATCAATGTGATATACCATATTAACAAATTGAAGGAGAAAAACCATATGATCATCTCAATAGATGCAGAGAAATCTTTCTACAAAATTCAACACCCATTTATGATAAAAACCCTGGAGAAAGTAGGCATAGAGGGAACATTCCTCAACATAATAAAGGCCACATATGACAAACCCACAGCCAACATCGTCCTCAATGGTGAAAAACTGAAAGCATTTCCACTAAGATCAGGAACAAGACAAGGTTGCCCACTCTCACCACTCTTATTCAACATAGTCTTGGAAGTTATAGCAACAGCAATCAGAGAAGAAAAGGAAATAAAAGGAATCAAAATCAGAAAAGAAGTAAAGCTGTCACTGTCTGCAGATGACATGATATTATACATAGAGAATCCTAAAGATGCTACCAGAAAACTGCTAGAGCTAATCAATGAATTTGGTAAAGTAGCAGGATACAAAATTAACGCACAGAACTGTCTGGCATTCCTATACACTAATGATGAAAAATCTGAAAGTGAAATCAAGAAAACACTCCCATTTACCATTGCAA